>KZ309042.1:142705-178052 GCA_000376725.2 Ladona fulva
AAAAATTAACTAAACATTTATTTTACTGTTTGTATTCTATGTATTGAATTTATATTTATAATAGTATTTATATAATAGCGAGCGTGTCCAGATATATTGCTTTTCTATGTAAATTATCCTGGAATATCATTACTGGAAAGGATTTCTTGGACACATAAGTGGCTCAAATCAAAAACAAAATAATTATTATAGCTCACATATAGTTATGAAGACTTAATCAGTACTAGAGAGTCTTACTTCGGCCTTATTTTCTTTTCAAGTAACAACATTTCTTTTCAAATAGCAAAGACATTCTTTTAACCACTAGGGAATTTTAATATAACATTTCATCAAGTAAAAATTTCCGTATAAAAGTACACCTATCTTGCACAAAATGAAATTTAGTAGCAACAATTGCTCGTTAGGTCTCTAGTTTTTAGTATAAATTCAAAAGTATCTATGAATAAGAGGTTTAAAACGCTCAAAAACCGTTTAAAGATGCTAAGACCTTCAGCGAAACCGGTCGTATAACAAAAACTTTGTGAAACAATTACTTTTTAAGTTTTCTGTCTCTTCTACTCAAAGAGCCGTCTCGCCGCAGGCTCGCGTCTACTCTCCGAGATTAAAACGAGAAAAAGGGGAAAAGAAACGGATTAACCGGCATACTAGGAATCAATAATAAAATTACCAAACGGCACTTGAAGCGTATTCAATCTCTAATTTACTAACTGCTGTGTTCCAATTTCTAGCTTTAGATGAATATTCGCGCATTATTTATGAGCCCTAAGAAAAAAATCTCATCCTCATTAAATTTGTAAGAAAATATCACCCCTTATTAAAATGTATACTTATTTTTAAGTAATCAGTGACTGGTTTTAAAACTTATTTGCATAACTTGAAGTTATTAAACAATATTTCTACATATCCTTAGAAAAAAGGAACTGCATCGTTTAGCAATTTATATGATGAATATTTTATCTCTCTTTAATTTTAACGTAAATGTTTAAAGATTTCATTACAAGGACAACTAACGAAGGCCCAAATTTACCGAAAGCCTCATAGCTTTACTACTATCAGAAAATTTTAACACTGGAAATTCTGGTTTACAACGTTGTTCAAATATCGCTAACTCCCCGTTCGCAATTTCCTCCCGCTTCATAATCTCGGGTTATCGTGGCTGAGCTATCCTGCCGTGCTCCTCCGCATACCAATTATAAATCAAATCTCAAACTTCACAAAATTATGAGTAAATACTTACTTAATATTTCAACGATCTTATTATACTTTAATTCCTCTTATACTCTACACATGGAGGAGTTTTACGGAAACCTTCCATTTCCAATACTTTTATGTTTTTAGTGTTTTTGGTGTGGGACTCGGGTGTCGGTCTGAGCTTAAACTCTGGGGATTCCCTACACCTCTTTTGCCATGATCTGGACTATTGCCATGAACTGAGGTACGCGAACCTCACGAGAGTGAGGGTCATTTGGCTCCAAGGACATAAAACTCCACTCTCTCCCAGAATCCGAAGTACCTCCATCCCAGAGGATTGCGTAAGTCCTAAGGCTGAAAACAACGGCCAAACCAATTCTCCAATACTTTCTAATTATCGAGCTTTCTTGTCGATTCCAGCGACAATTAGTCATAGATTTTCGAAGTTTTAACGATTACTGCAATCGAAAAAAAAAATAGAGAGCGATTCCGAAGGAACTCTCGCCATTTCATCTTTTATTCTGAAGGTGACGGTTGAACAGTAAATTTTAAAGCGAAGTGTCAATTGCGCAAACGAGGAAACGAACACTAAAGACTTGCCTTCCTTATGAGCTCAATCACGCAATTCATACTGTTGAAGCTACAAATAATTCAAGTCAAAACCAATAACAATTGGTTTACCAATCAATAACAAATTAAGTTTCAAAGTTCATCGTCATTAACTTCCTACTGCCTTGGATGTTCAATTCCATTCGATTTTTCAATCTTCTGTCCTTACGTTTATTACTTTCAAAAATCTTATTTAATTCACAAATTCGTCTTAATCGTTTCTTTCTCTACACCTCTTTCCACCATATCTAGCATTACACCTTCCAAGGAACAATTACTCCTTGAATGTCTACGCGTTTTCGGCATTCTATAGCATTGGTGTGACTCCAAAAGGCTCGCTGAGGAAGAACAACAGTTTTTGGCACCAACACTTGCGATTCAACGGATTCCTCTGCTTTGAACTATCATTATTATATTTAATACAATATACTTATTATAATTTCGCTACTGTAATAAAACTATGTCCATATCTTTTCTGCACCGGCAGAGTATGTATTTTTTTAATATGTCATCTTTACTTGTATTCACAACTTTTGATTGGTAAAATGCATTATCTCCGTACTGTATTACAACTCTGCAGTTTATCGGGTATTTTAAAAAACTCATACTGTATGAACGTTTCCCCAAAATGAGGGTTTATTCCTTCATTATCCTCAATCGTGGCTTAAAAAATTATTTTCTTTTACACTTTTTTTCGTATTATTTTGACAAAGAAGGTAAAATGGAAAATAATCATCAGGTTCGACTCGCTGGGTAAATTAAACATGCAATCAAAAGGCACTCTTCATTTCATTGCTCAACATAATCAGTGTTATTTCTCATTTCAACCCTCCTCGCACTTCACCACATTCTTTCATTTCACACCAAAACGTCCATGGCATCACAATCTGTACGTATGATTAGTCCCCTTTTTCTTTAATAAGAGTTCCCTTATAAAAACAAATTCCACAGCAAGTTTTTTCACCTTATTTTCCTTCTTTATTTCCATATATGAGAGGATATATTACAGTATAACTACAATACTGTAATAATAATGATAAATTAAGTCCAGAGCCCCTACGCAGGATACGACCTAACCAAGTACCTACGGTTTCTATTAATTCAGGTTGATTACCATTTGTTTCAATACGGGGTAAAAAAAATGGCCCTAATTGAGAATCAAACCCGAGAACGCTTTCAAAGAAAGAAAACGCAAAACCCATTCTCCTGTTTAGCCCTGTAATTATTATTAGCCCTGTAATAATTTATATAACTTTGGGAATTACAAAGGAAATTAATAAATCTAAAAGTACATTTTTGGACAATACTGAAGGAGTTCGCGTAGACATTGTCGTTCCCCACATTTCGAGAGATTTGTTTTATTTTAATTCAAATTTCGCGAGAGATATTATTTTAAAAGACGACTAGTCGTCTTTTAAAATAGTGCTAATCTTGACCAAAATCTATTTTAAAATTATACGAAACGAATCCAATTCAAACGATAGCAAAAATTAACTAAACATTTTTTGGTGCATGGAAAATTCTGATTCTCGAACATTTCAACTGCAAGATCTCACCAACCGCGTTTTACGAAAGAAATTCAGATCAAAGAAATAGAAACAATAATGGGTAAACGAGGCCATCGACGTCATATTTGCTCGCGTTTGGGAGCCACAAGACTTAAAACACTTATTTCAATTTCGGACACGTGGTAGTACGTACAAAGAATATAAAAAGCACCTAAAAAATAAGGTTCGAATCGAGGTAATGGTTAGCTACCTCAGGCCTTAGCGACGCCAATAAGGGATCAAAGAAGAAAAAACGAAAATTCGCATCCTTTTATCCCTCCCTTTATCCCGTTCCGTATATATGTTTTCTCCATCCACATTGGCTCAAGGCTTTTTTGAATCGAAAGGTGTATCCATATGATTTTAAACTAGTTCTCCACGAACTCACATCGTCAATTTTTTCTCAGAGGGTCACCGCGAGATATGAGTCGTGGATTACACGCCAAAAACGAGGCTCAGCGCTTTACGAATCCAGTCCGCAAAGTTTATGATATTCGAAACATTGATGTATCTCTGAATGGAGCCGATCTCAAAGCATGAAAATCATCGCGGAGGATGATACATTCAGAACTACACATAAACCTAGCCGTAGAAATGAGTGTTATGCGATTCCATAGCTTCCCTCAGGATAATTGTGCTTTTCACTAATTCCATGTGGAAGTCGGCACTTATCGCCGACGTACAAATTTGAGAACCCGCGGCGGGCCATTTTTAAAGTAGATGTGCCATGACGACGGAGATTCTATGAGCTATGTCTATTTAAGTGCCATGCAAGCCGCCTTTCGGAGTGTGGCAGGTTGTGGAAATGGTTCTACTTCACTGATAGATTATTTTCGCCTATCATTCGGGGAAAAAATCAGTTATTGAATAGATTCGTTCAAGCACCTATTTCCCTGATCTTCTTCGCAGTATCAGAACGGCCTATGTAACATGAAGGACGCATTACATCGGCTACGTCATCTGTGCATGTGCTTTCTATGAACTTATTTAGCAAATTTATCTTTTGTTTAAATTTTTTAACTTCTAAAAATACCCATCCTGAGTCCTAAAATATCTTAGTAATGCTCACCGATTTCTCGCAGCAATTCTTCACAAAACGTATCGCCTTTCGCTCCGCCATTTCTAATTCCCGATAATAGCTTTAGTACCTAACTATCTAAATCATAAATTATTTAAAGGCAGAAAATCACAGAATTCAATTTAAGTAGACAAAATGGCATCTGCAACAGTTTTCATATATGTAAGTTTACTCACATTACACACAATAACTGGCTTTCCTGATCATATCGAACTATGCCGATTTTTTAATTTTAGCAACAAATGAGAGATTTGCTCGTGATGATTACTTATTGATTAAAATTTACTACTTAATATCTTGTCCCTTTACATTGTATCTCCATAAATGTTTATTAAATACACTCAGTCACTTAATTGCATTAATAATAATAGCTATTCCAGATATTACAGAAATGGATAAGATTTAATAAAATGTACACTGTAATATTTAATAAATATTGCCTTTAAGTTTTAATGAGATATATTTCAATTAACAAACTTCGCTCCTATAGGTAGTTAAAGTTGTATTTAATACAGTCTTCCACATAAGTTGTCAGTGAGTTGTATGCTAGTAGTGCGTATGGAAGTAACTAATTGATTCATAATGAAATCCAACTTTACCGACTCCATCAGAAATTATGCAATATATTTCGAATCCATTAAGGCAAACGATTACCAGAGGTAGGTAATAAGCTTTTAAAGCAATTCACACGGTTGAATAGTTCTGAATGGGAAGACAAGGACTGCAGCATAAAAAACAAATTAAAGATCATGTCCATTTCAACTCCTAAACTCTTCCATTCTGCGAGCCGCTGCGAACTAACATTACCTAATGCAACTAAAAGTTATTTACTATTATCACTAAATGTCAATGAAAAATAATAAATGCCTATTTTAGCTATTGCAATTAATGATTTTCATATCTCTAGTTTTAAGTGTAAATATTTATACATTTAATCAGTATAAAAACTAACGCAATACAAAATTGATCGAAAGCGTTATAGCTTTACTTCTCTCGGAACATTCGAACTCACGGAACTTGGGTTTATAACGCTGTTCAAATATCGGAAATTCCGTTCGCAATTTTCTCCTGCTGGAAAATTTTGGGTCATCGAGACTGAGGTATCCTGACATACTCCTCCGCATATTTAATCAATCACGTATTAAATTTACAAAATTATAAAAACATACTTAATTAATTTTTCGATGATGTGATTACATATTGATTCCTCTTTCACTGTAAATTGGAGTAATTTTACGGATATCTTCCATTCCAAGACCTCTTACTAACAATTTAGGGTCATCCTGACTGGGTGCTGAGTATTTTTCTTCGTGTATCAATTGTAAATCAGATAAAATTACGGAATGATATGCGTATGACAAGGACTGACGACTGAAGAGGAGCAGATCAAAATAAAATTATTTTTGATGTCATCGGTACTTTAATCGTTCTAAAGAGATTCAAGCATACCTTTCCAAAATTTACTCTTCGTTCCATTTTGACTCTAGGAGGATGCCTCAACCCATTTTATTGTCACCGTCTCTTTCTTTCGCTTCCATCTTTCATCATTTCATTTCAGCTTTTGCTTTACTCCTTTCACTTCCATCCATCAGTTTTATCCCCAATCTACCTGATTATTCCTCTTCCCTTTTTTCTTTCCCTTGGCCGCCACTAATTATTACTTTCCTTTCCTGACAGCCTTCATTCGAAAAGCAACTCAACGACACTTAAGCTGCGTTCCTTTTATACCTCCCCTAATTGCCTTTGTTTCATATCCCCAACTCCCTCATTCCACAGTCTTATCTCTGTTGGGTTCCTTTATAGCTCTTTTTAAGTATTTCGTCCCTTCAACGTTCTGTTTTCCCAGGTACACTTTCTGCCCAGTTGTTCCGTCGAATAGTAATTACAGTAACTCAGACAGATAGAGCTGCATTTTTATTCCAGCAATGCTCACCTTCTTTCACAATACAGTTTTACTAAACACGTTTACTAATCTCTTGACTTCCTCTGTACATTTAACAATTCCTCTAAGGCTAAACTTCCCTATTCAGAAACTCATTCCATAATTAGTCTTCAAAAATAGTTCAATGTATTTGTAAGCAAACTTTCCTCATTAGGAGGATAAGATGGTTTTCTCCCCAGCACATAAGGTATCAACATTTATATCTTCGGTGGTATTTTAATTAAAAATCACCTTATTTCCTAATTATCTGCAGTACTTTCATCCCTGTGGAGACCTTCCCTCTTATTCCTGAAGGGCTTTTTTCTTCTGTTGCAATCAAAGAGGTTTAGATAACGCTTTCAGGAACGAGAAATAATGAACACTGAAAAGACCGAAGAAGTTCAACGCTATGAACAAACAGAACAGATCACGAGCACGTTTCTCGAAAAGTAACACGAAACGAAAAGTAATTTGAATTAACACCCTAAAAAGAGATGTATTAACTTCAGGTAACACTGATTTTATGTTAAGCTTAAATTCAGTTAGTGAGAGAATTACGGTCATGATATCATATCTTAATGATTGAAATATTTATTATTTGATTCTTTTGATACGGGATGGAGAAAAATATATCTTTTATTAGACTTTCGTCTCAGTCTTGTTCATGGTCGTGATGGCATGAAAGCTGCTGAGGTATGAGTTATGCTGAATTACGGCACTGATTGAAGTTTCTCCTTATGCAATGTTACGAAAAGTGTTAGAGTAATTGTGCTTCACTAACTTGTTCTGCTTATAGCATTCTGGTTGAGTGAGGAAAGCAAGGGCAAACTACCTCACTCCTCATCTTGCCAAGTAAGCCTCATTTCCCTCTCCTAGCTCTTCATAGCTTATGGTTGAGGGATTGAGGTCCCAACCGGCCTTCGGGATGAATACTTTAATGACATAGAGCATTGCAATTCTGGGTAACACAAACACCTCCAACGGATAGATATAGGAAAGAATTGAATAAGCTTTTCCGAGGGATCGTGACAGCTAAGCTCTGACGGGCTACAGTAATTAATTTTTTCTCACCCTCCCCATACTCACCAAACGATAAACGATTTTTACCTGCAAGCGACATCCGAGATTACCTAATATTGCTTTCCCAGCGCAGGTGTTCCACGTGGAATCGGCGTACGGGAGCGATACTTTGATGGGACACGCATCCCTTGTTTGCCCGACTCAACAGACGCGAAAGGTAAATTCGACACAAGAGAAACGTTACGGTTCACATATTGCCACGTGTGCCCTCCGGAGAGACAGTAAGACGGAATTACAGCCATCTCGGGTGACTCCGGTGATCTTAATTAGCCTTCAGAATGGATTCCTGAAGAGCAGCTGGACCGGATTCGATGTTCATTCATGCAAACGCGAGTTTTTTTTCCACTCCAATCTCAAATTGAATCTGTGGTCGGTTTTTTCATTTTCAAACAGATGCGAAAAAAGTAGTAGCATAGGACAGTACGTTTCCTTATATGAAATATATTAATAAAAACTTAATAATGACATACTTTTCATAGTGTCGATTCCTTTTTAACATAAATAATTAAATATATAATATATTTCATTATTTAATATCTTATTGAGCTTAATTTTGATTTATGATTGAGNCTCACGGGATGTACTATATGCGCTTTCAAACTCCACCGCTGAGTTTTGTGGAAATGCTCTCTGATGGACAAACTTTTATTTTTTTTTATTCCGAGTTGTTTTGCAGAATTTGTATCAGCAGGATTGAGTGAATTTTAGAAATTTGGTTAATGAATAGAAAAACAGCGCATAAGCAGCGGGGTATGGAATACCTGCAGAATAGGAATTTTTTTCCACCGAACTAGTTACGGAGACCCCACGGATGAGCGCAATTAAATGAAAGCGAGATTTACCAAAATGCTATCAATAACTGTAAGCGAAAGTAAAATATCGATGGCGATAGTTAATTGTAAGAGAGTTAAAAATATGGCATCCGATTAAGAGCACCTAATTCGTTTCCACAACATAGATACCGTCATACTTCAGAGAGCTGGTTACATGAGGATATATGCGATAGTATAATATGAGTACTTTCTAAAGGTTTTACGATTCACCGTCGAGATCGTATAGAAAATACAGGAGGTGGAGTCTTTATTGCGGTTAAATCTTCTCTACGCAGGTCTCGAGGCACAGCGACATAGAAAGTGTCTGATGTACGATAAGCCAATTAAATAAGCCTAACATCAATTTACCCTCATGTTACCGATTACTAAACTTCTTCGCATGTTTTAAAAAAATCTAAATGATGAAATACGTTTCTACACTAGCAAGAGTAAACAATGTATAACGATCGTAGGGGGGCGATATTAATAGCTCAGATATCGACTGGGAAAATAATGGCATAAGGAGAAGGGCACGGGAATCTGACGCATGTAAAATATTATCAAATTTTCTTCACAAAAACTCATCGAGTCAAGCAATAAAATCGCCAACTAGAAACAAACAAAATGTTCCATTTTCCTAATTAACTTTCCTGGGCATATAAATCGCATTTTGAATTAAAAAGAGCTTGACGACCAGAAAGGCGTATACATAGAAATTGACATAAATTAAACAAGCAAAAAATACCTAAACGTAAAACTTGTCTCTTTTTAAAAGCGAATTTCAAGGGCTTTACCGAAAATCTGAAAGCAGATTGTAATTCACTTGAGTTGCATGTAACCAAAGTGTCCACCAAAAAAATGGAAGAATTTCGCTGAGATTATCCACAAATATATAGACTTGTACATACCTTCGAGACACTCGAAACACGACTTGGAATCTAGATGGTATGATAGAGAAGTTACAAAGTCCCTTAGCAAACAGAGAACTTTGCACAGAAATGTAATGGCCATTTTAGGCAAAAGATCAGCTTGGTTCGAGTCCAAAAAGATCATTATGGTTACAGAAGCACAAGAAATCGACATTTGACACCTAACATGCTATGCGTAACGCCCTCTGCAAGTTTAAACAGAAATTTCTTGGGAGAAGCTTAGAGGAGGACCCGAAAGCTTTCTGGTCTTACGTTAGGGCGGTATAAGGAAAGATACGAGCGGTAAGCTCGTTAAGGGAAAGCGATGGAAATATAAATTGCGATGCGAACATCGTAAATGAATTTTATCAAAGCGTTTTCAGCCCTTTAGTAACGAAGATACCTTCCCGGAGATTACCACACTCGCATCGATGCCAAGTATTTGATTTTCCGAAGATGGAATCATAGAACTCCGTAAAATTAAGCCGACTAAAGCGCCAGGTGCAGAAGCTATACCGGCTAAAGTGTTGAAAGAACTGGCAGAAAGCTTCGCTCCATATCTTAAAATTATATTTATTTAGTTAATGAATGAAGACAGTGTCCCTAAAGATTGGAAGTTAGCAAATGCTTCTACGGTTTATATGAGCGAATCAAAGGAGGAGCCAGGATATTATGAATCATCATGAAGTACTTAGATACTAATCGTTTCCTCAGTAAGAACGAGAACTGTTTTTAAAAACCCCAACTATCCGAAACACAACTTGCATTTTCCGTTTACGATACCTTAAAATCTGCCGAAAGTAATAAGCATGAGGACGCTATTTTCCTTTATTTCAAGAAAGCGTTCTATAGAGTCTCTAACTACAATATAATTTTAAATTAAAATGTGCAGATATTAATGAGGAAGTTGTTGCTTGGGTCAAGGGTTTCCTCTAAAAGAGGGTCAATAAGCAGTGGTTGGTTGGTTGGTTCTGATAAAGTTTAACTTATCTCAAGCCTACCGCATGACAGCGTAATCAGGTTTCTCTTCCTGTAACATATCAATGACCTGAGTGACGAGATTAATAGCAATGTCAAGGTGTTTGCGGATGACTCGGAAATATATAGAGATGTATCAAACGAGGAAGATAGTATATCTTTATGAAACGATTCAGAATATGGACCTCCAGATAGCCGATATAAAAATAGGGTATTTATGTAGATGTAGATGAACAAGCTTATATTAAGTTAATGAAACATAAAAAGAGGTGCAGTAAATAAAATATATCAGTATTATAAGACTTGATTTCAGGATATTGCTAGCAATAGTTCGTGAAGATTATACAGAAGCAAAAATAAATATACATTTATCAACAAGATTTCTAAAAAGAAAGATTGCTTTAAATTTAACAGATGGTTAGGACACACCATGTTCACGGAATAGATTAATAAGAAACTAATCGCCAATGTGTTGGTTATGCTGGAAGCCCTACATCTTTTGTTTGCTCTTTTATAGTAATATTTCCTATTACTTTTATCTTAGTAATCTCCTTATGTAAAACAATGCATTACTTACATATATCTTATTCTTTATCGACGATTAAATGGATATGAAATGCTACTAATTTTCAGAAGAAGCATAACTCCTTCTACAACTTGCTACAGGTTTGCAGGAGTAACACATTCAGTTGCCGTAGTCTCGAAACTGGTTTTGTAATTTCTTTTTCCATGAGTATTTCACCAAGTACGTTTACACAAGAATTAAGAAAATGTTATTTGAAGTAAGTTAAATAGAAGATAAATTTTTAAAAAAGTTTTAAAAATTAAGAAAATTAAGGAATAAAATATGAAAACTTTTTTAAAATGTCCTAAATATGGGTGAACAAAATTATTATTATTTTTAGTTGATCAAATATGTAATCGAATCTGTAAATTTTAAAATATCTTCGATGTCATATCATGTTGTTATGAAGAGCATACATTTGCATGGAAATCATAACTCCTGTCCAGGTGATTCTGTGGTCCAGATAACATTGTCCCCTATCGAATACCTTGCCCGTTCGGTCCAATCTGCAATCGCTGCGGTGTGTTCCATCCAAGGGACTTCAATTTAAGTATTAAAAAATCGCGGTCCAAATCATTTGCATATGTTATTCAATTTTTGTTTCCCAGAGATTAGAAAAAATCCGCAGACGGATAATGACAAAACCGTAGTTTTTTTCTGGATTCCCAGCGATGTTCTTTTCCATATAGTTATTATACTGGGGGTTTTATGCAAGCTTTTTTTATCAGTTCATTTTGTGGGCTGCGATGCTTCTTTTCCACTGTTTTTAATTAAAAAGGAACCAAGGGCTGGCTTAATAATATGAATGATATCACATGTTCGGAATTTTTTCAGCTTAATCAGTCTGCCAAAACTCACGGGATGTACTATATGCGCTTTCAAACTCCACCGCTGAGTTTCGTGGAAATGCTCTCTGATGGACAAACTTTTATTTTTTTTTTGATTCCGAGTTGTTTTGCAGAATTTGTATCAGCTGGAATAATCCTGGGTGACATTCACTGTCTTCCCCTGTGCTTTTGCGATGTTAGATGGCATATTCTCTTACATTGATTAGCTCGTGAGTTAAATAGAAAATGATTTCGTCGCAGAAACTAATAAAAAGGTAGCAAATGGCTTATAATTAGAGATTCCGAACTTATACTCCTAATTGAACCTCAAAAAATTATCATGGCCCTCATACCATGCGATACACGTTACAAATAATTCTTACTCACGAGATACTCTTCAAATATGTTATCTATTGCGGTATTTCATTTTCATATGTGTTTCGCAAACTTTTTCAAGTCACTCTTGGTTCTATATTCACCAAATTCTTCTTTTGTTCCTTACATCTTCCAACTCTAAATATTAAAGTTAACTTCTGTTATGATCATCAAGGTTATGCGGAAGAGAGGCCAATTTAGTCTTGAATTAATAAATAGTTAATCAATTCATTTATTTATTCACCCAAACCATTATGTATAAACAAATTATAGTAAAGGCCAAATCCACAGCATAATGAAAAGTGAAATGAAGGCAGCGAAGTTCAAAAAGTCCTCCGAATCACTAAATGGCATTTGAAGTTGTCTAGCTGTCAGAAGCCCAGTTTCCTTCAGTCGAAAGAAAAATGATTGTTAACTGGATAGTTAGGTATTGAGCCCCTAAAGGGGAGAAGAATCACTGGAATATATTATCTACCTTCGGAAAGAACCACAGAACTGTTTTCCTTAACTTTGAAAATAAATAACAGGAAGAAAATAACTATTTTATCAACATAGAAATTAAATCTTTTTAACCTAACACTCTAAGATAGAGAACCAAACCCAAACAGTCGGTAGATCTACACATAGTGGAGTGCCATTTATAGAGCATTCTTAGTCATAATAATTTCATATTAATGTTGAATGTGAATTTATTATTCCACAATAAAGGTTTCAACTGAACGGTTTTTCCACTTAAGTGATAAAAAGTTAAGGAAATAAAAACGCATAAAAGGTCCGGGAACTAAATGGGTATTGCGCCTCAAAGAATGGGTTAATAGCAGTGGACTTCGACTTAGACATTTCTGACCTACATTTTGCATAATTATTGTATTAATTATTTGCATTAAAATTTAGATGTCTTCTAGGGATACGAGAATTATAAATGTGGAGCCCCATCACTATAAAATCTAAGTTCAAGCATCTAATACTCAGATACTCGCCATTCAGCATCGTGTTTCTGCCCACAAGACTAACCGGGGTATTGAACCGAGTATGAAGAACCAAAAATCGAGTTTTCTCTAGCGAAAAACCTCTTCACAGCGTTGTGGAGATGATGAGTTCTTTCATTTTCGTTCCCCCCCCTTAAGGCCTCTGCTTTGTAACTGTTTGAATAATCTATTCAACGATTTAGGAGAGTTGTTACGTTTTATTCGGAGCAGAATAAAACTGACTTCAACTTTGTCAGTGACGAACTGAAGAAAGCGATTTCGTTAGAGCGTGTCCACGTTATTTCCCACAAAGGAGAGCTTTCATTTTCTTCCAACTTAATTTCTAAGATACGAATCAACTTGGAACAAGATATATTTAACAGCGCACTATTATTACAACATTATTTCGGTGACACAAGTAATTCATGTTTAACAGTAGCTTATATTATCCCTTATGTAGCTTATATAATCCCTTTTGATATTTGATAACAAAATTTCCTTAGAAGCTACTGAGTTTTAAAAAGTATGCCTTGAAGAATTCGAGTACACAGGTAGGTTATGAATTCATAACTAATTATCCAACTACCAAGGTTGCTTAAATCCCAAGTACTTTTGATTCCACCATATTTACTTCCACATATTCCACCATATTCATCCTTTTATATGGCTTTGCTAGATTTATTGTGTTAGTCCCAATGGTTTAATTCCTACCATGTTAAATGTACTCAATTTAGCAATATGTAGTTATAATTACCTAAGCTTACCAACTTACGAAGAAACGAAAACCATAAGTTAATGCCAATATGACCCATGTGATCAACATCTCTAATATTATGAGATGCAGAATCAATTATTATTGTAAGAGTAAAACACAACCGATATAGCAACAACCCGTTTGGTTAATAAAAGTTGACATGATGTCGAGCCAAAATAGAATGCGAGGACCATGAGATACTGTACAGTAATCCAGTTTCATTTGGTTTTTGCATGGAGCTCATGAGTAAGCCCTGATTTAATTTTCCATTAGACTGCCCGCACCGAATTTTGCACGTATTTCCATTTCATCAAAATGAAATATAAAGTTGAACATGGAATAGGTGAAAAAAGTAGGCTGCTTTCAACCGCGCGGCGAATATCAATGATTTGCTTAGCGTTAAAACTTTGTAGACTATGAATCTCCAATTTTACTCAAATGCTGATGATAATAAGCTCCTTAAGTGAAATTCGACTTTACTCATTGATTTAAGTGAGTAATAAAATTTGAACGCACATTTTATTAACTTATTTTACATAATGCCTTTATATTATCAACGCACATTTAAAAACTATTTGAATGTGCATTTTATTATGAAATATTTAAATTATGTAATATTTTATTAGTAGATATTTTTCTTAATAGTTACCATTATATCAAAATTTTATGATAAAGAGGATAAAATACGAGGTTTGAATAATAAACACACGAAAAATATCTTCAAAGATGCGTTTAACTGCCGTAATGTGGCAGAATGATTATGTGCTAAATGAATGTGGCTGAGAGGTGCTAACAAACTGTTACCCGCAAAATAAGCCCATTAAGAAATTATATCCGGAAAAATAACGAGTTTCCGAGTACGCTGTGGGAAATAAACGGCAAAGTAGTGCGTTATTTGCTTTTAATAACGTACTTCAGTGAGGAAAAGGGCTGCTTCGATTTGGTAAATGAGACTTTTTAATAGGGCTATTCCAGCATTAAACTGCTTCAGTAAACTTTATACATGACACACCAAGGAGACTAAATGATATTTCCCTTCGATCACATGAGGTTGTTGAAAATTCGACTATCTAACAACAACGATGATTAGAAATTTCGTAAATACCTTCACTTATCTGCTTCATACCCAATTGAATATATTATGCAAAATTTATTATATAATTCTAGGATTTAACACATCCAAAATATGAAAGAAAACGAGAAGGTATCAACCTACCCTTTTAATTACAGGTTGATGATACGTTGCTATTGATTTTATCTACAGAAGTAATCAAAAACCCCAATTATTTTTGTTACATACTAGCGACTCCTAATATCGACTACTGATCATCAAGTCTCTTAAATTTCGTTATTAATTCTGAGTAATTAGGATTTGTCGAGTACGAAAATTAAAATCAATAATCCCGATCCCCTCCTACATATCCCCATGGGAAGAGTCATTTAAAGCTATTCCTGTTTTCTCAAGTGGAAATCAAGGAGTACGTAACTGGATTGATACTAAACTTCAAAACTGCCTGCGATTTAAATCATTTGGGGGGTTACAGAAATCTAAATCGAAAGGCGAGATGCAAGGTGAAGGCAGAAAATGAAAGTATAGAAATTATAAAGTTTCAAGTAAATTCCAACTTCTAAAAAACATCATCTCAACAATTTCTACTGTCAAACAAGGATCTGTGTGAAGTTGTAAGCGAAAATACTAATCAGACACTTTGTAAAATCAGTATCATAGCAGGTGAATAGAGGTTTATTATGTGTAAAGCTAAATGTTAATTAACTCTCTCATTGTGATTCGTTGCGTGATATACTCTTTAATGTTTATACAGTTATTTATATATAGTTACAGAAACGTTATCGGTGTAAAAGACGTTCAAACAGCCATTTTTATCCTGTTTTCAAAGGTTCAAAGCATGCAAAATATAAATCGATTTCGAAAGAAACCAGACAGTCACGAAATCATTTACAAAGGTCCGTTGTAAATGTTATTCCAGCTTATTGCCATTCCAGCAAGAAAACGTTCGCGAAGAATGTTATTTTGCGTTACTTAGACCTCAACTTCAGTATGCGTTTCGTGTATGGTACCCTGCCTATAAGTGTTGTATTCGGGAATTAGTAAAGGTACCGCAAAAGGCGATATGTTTCATAAAATATTGTTACGGCAAATCAGTGAGCTTAACTCAGATTCTACAGGACATAAGGTGGAAGATAGAAGATTTAAACATAGACTTAATTTTTTAATAAGATCAGAGAAAGCACGTTCACAGATGATGTAGCCGATATAATGCGTCCTCCATGTTACATAGGCAGTCTAGATATTGCGAGGAAGATCAGGGAACGAATCGAATCAATAATTCATATTTTCCGCGAACGATACGCGAAAGTAACCGATTAGGAAAATAGAGTCATGGTGCATGCGCCCCCTGCCACATGTCGAAATGCGGCTTGCAGGGTACTTACATAGACATACACGAATATTATTCTGGGAACGCGGTTATGATAACGCCTTGCATGTATGCACACGAAAGTACGCAAGTGTAGCGCGGGTTGCATACGCTGTGAAATTGTTGTTTGGCTGGTTGCTGCTTTCAAGGGGGCGTAAACGTCAAGTCTAAAACAGTTAAGAGGTTTCCGTGGATGCATTAAATGCTTATGAGGTCTCTTTAGAGGAAAAGAATGGATTACTTCCAGTAATGTGCAATTATTCATGGGAGACAACGAAAAATAAATACATTGCTGTGTATCATAGAATTTTACCAGATTGATCTTGATACAAGGAAACCATAATCATTTTTGCAACATTTTGTCAGTATTGAAAACCTATGTAGAATGGCATCAGTTATTACTAAAAATGCCCTTGGAATTAATGATGACTCATATTCACCAACACCGTACCCTGAAGAACTGATTCTCCTATAAAGCAGAAATTTAAGTCTTTAATTTAGGTCTAAATAGAGATCTATTTGATGGAAATTTTGAAATTATCTAACAGGCTCCACTTCTTAGGGCGATTAATAATTTTATTGGGAAAATGTTTCAGAAAAATCTACTAAATTTATCATTTTAATTTCCTTTAAGAATACAAAAAGTTGAGTTTTATATTGACCTGTTTCGATCAACTAAGAAAATCACTTAGCGGAAATTACTAAAGATTATAGAAATGCTTTTCCTTAACATCTTATTTACAACGCAGTCTCTCTTCATTTTACCCTCCGCCTGGAATCCGAGGAATGCTTTGAATGAACTCTGTGGCTTTCCTGAGCTTGGATGTACCCTCCTTTCAGTAATAATGGTCTTTCAAAGGTTCCCGCATGTCTCATTTGTTCCCTAGGTCACTCACATATGCTCTTTCTCCCGACGATAACAATTTTGTAAGGAAACAAAGAGGAACAGTCCTTTCCTCTTTCAACCATCCTCTGCTTTTTGGCGGAGCTTTTTCGGAGTGGAAACCGTAAGCAGATTTTCCGGATTGCCTCTCTCAAAGTAAAGACCCACATCGTTAGAAAGTCGACGCCCAAAGATTTTCCTTCCTTTCACTATAGCCCTAATACTCCCATTCGGACTCTTTCGTTGAATGTGCGCCTCAGTTATTTGGAACATTGGCGACCGTTCAAACTTTATTTACGGAACCCCTTCTTGCCATGCATTCCTTTACGAATCATTAGAGTGAATGATACGTATCACACGAATATTCTCTTTACGAGATTACGTGCATAATCATGTGAGCTTTTACATTCTTAGATACAAATAGAGAAATGTGTCGATTAATTATTTCGAAGCCGAATGCTAAGTATGTTTGCTCGTCGCAATTCTCTAATATAAAAGCATTCTTCTTTGCCTAAGAAAAAAGGGGAAATTTTCAGGTCCAAATATTTTAACCTAACTTTTTATTGGTAGTAAAAGGGAGACTATTTTTCGAGCTAAGTAAATGAACGTATGAAATGCAATTCATGCACTTCAAAAGTTGCTAAATTCACATATGGTTTGATGAACAAAATGGAAGGTGATAATGTAAGACCCCGTTCAACGCTGTTTCAGTATTGCGAGGTTTTATTGGGATATCCCGAAATCGAATACGGTATTGGGATTTCCAGAAATTGCGCATGATTTTATTAATCCAAATTAATCAGCATTTCTGAAGATGTGGACGAAAAGAAACTTTCAACGGATTTTCTAAAACAAATCTCAGCCACTATACGGAAATTATGGATCAGTTTTACAAAATAATTTACATTAATTTTGATAGAAGTTCAAAGGCAGGAAGAAGTGCAATTGATGTGATGTCTTGCTACAACATCTGCTTGCTGAACGAAACAGGAAAATGCAAATGACGTTAGATGACTCATTCACAAAAAACAAAATATGTCAAATGATGAAGAGCTTTCCTCGCAGAAAACTATATCAGAAATAAATAAGTACATAATTAAGTAATAAAGATTTTTTTTATTTCACAAAATAAAAAAATTGATACATTTTCTTATTCTATCTTCTGTTTCACATATCCCCTTACATACTAAGACGACCTCGTTTAACGCTGTTTCGTTTAGCGCTCATACTTATTGGAACGTATCCCCCGCGTTAAACTGGGTCTTACTGTACTTCCATAAACTGACCTGCTTACCTCTCAAACTTCACCCGTTCTGTGTACATATTCTTCTTTCAAAGAATTACATTTTCTCAATTGCAATATTTCATTACGTGCCACAATCCTCATCACCCTACTAAACATTCATGAATAATTTGGAGCTTCTCTGACCAATCATTTAATGCTCTGACTATATTTATCCTTTATATAGATAAAGCCCATCTCGGAAATCCCAAGTATGTTAGGCATATAGAGAAGTGATGAGAATGGTGCATTTGCTTCCATTCGGTCTCTTTACAGTGAGTAAATTACTGACCCCAACTCGAGCATAGATAACCCTAAGGATAAACACGACCGCTTCGAATTCCGTTGCAAGTTCCCAAAGAACTTTACACATAAGAGCCGAAGGTTTTGGAAAGTATGTGACCGTAAGTGGATCTCCTCTGAAGGGGTTATCCGGGATTTCCTCAACTGTGGCAAGAGCACATGAATGGTCACCAAAAAGTTACCCGGGTTCTAATGTATTCTATGTCTGTCTGCACTTTATTAAATGAGATTACCGACATCCATGATTTAAAGGACAGCCTTCAAGTTACGTGTCCTACATTTGAATGATTCTGTTCCAGCGATTAGTAATCCAATAGCTTGTTTAACGTTTCGTTACTTCCCGGAATAAATGCATATATTCCAGTAATTTTGTTTCCCAGTTTTGTTTGTTACGTCGAGTATAAACAAAATGTTTAACATCCCACAAGGATGTATTAAATGAAAGATTATATCGATTTAAATGCATCGAGAGTCAATATTTGTAATGTTACACCAAAATGAATGAGAGGATAGTGAAATATTCATTTGAGATAATCTCTTTTACATAATTTTTTTCCATCTTCTTTTCTTATCTTTTACTTAAAAAGACCTCTATTGGTCCTGAAACTTGCTAAATTGCACTAACGAATTGTATGTCAAAACGTCATAGAAAACTAAAGAAAATTAATCATTTCATAATAATAATATCGACTTCATATTATCTTCACCGTAAGATTTATCCCAAAAAAATTGTTTTGTTCCCCCTCTTTTAACGCCTAATTCTTCCAGTCATTTATTATCAAAGTAATTACTTCTACAAAATAATCTCCACAATAAATGCATAGCTGATGACAATTTAAATAGTTCCAGAGAAAGTCATAGAATAGACAATTACTTAAAGATTTTGTTAGTAATGACTGGAAATGTGTTGTTTGAGAATTCCATGGTAATGAGAAGAAAACAGTTAAACATACCGATCGAGAAAGTTACTTTCCATATACAAACGTTTGGTGTGGTCGCTGAAAAATGTTTTTTTTTTCTTCACTGCGTATTTTAAAAGTGGAAGAAAAACAGTGTGTGCGTCATTTCCTACCAATGTAATTGATTACCTCGTTACCATATCTAAGTGGATATACCGTTTAGGTTCCCTTCAGTTGCCTCTAGAAAAAGGAATTCGGAGAATTCATAAATTAAGTATCGAGAAGAAATTACCTACAAATTTTTGTCAGGCTTCACCTCGATTAAAAGTGCCAAAACTAATATTAGAAGAAAGAAAGGCTTAAAGAAACTCTTTGTGAAACTACGCAAATCATCAAAAAGGAAATATCGAATGGTAGACATGGAACATAATACCGCATAAACTCGTGTACAGGTTGACCCCCCGAATTCTCACTTAAAATTTCCGGTTTTTACGTACGTACCTCATGCATAAGTCGACTCTAGTTATTTTCGTAAGTATTAAATAATGTAAAGCTGCTTCTAGTGGATTAATTTATAATGTGTGGACTTCTAAAGAAAGTATATTATCAAGTAATAAGGATTAAAAGAGATATAATTTAACATTTTTAACAACAACTTTGAGTTGCATAAGTTAACAATAATTTCGTTTAAGTCGATATATAAGACATTATGACAATGTTTTTGCAAGCTTGTAATAGTACTATGAAGTTGGCCGAATTCGATTTCTCGATTTTTTTTGCACTTGTGTATATGTTGATATATCCTGACGATCCATTAGAAACTTTAACCACATTTTAAGTTGTCTATTAATTGTAAAAGGGCTATTCACCTACTCATTATTAGGGTCATGTTAGATCACAATAGTATGCGTAGGAAATGAAAATTATTTTCAATTAGTAAATATATTTTTTAAAGTAATAAAATCATTTATCGAGTAATATACGTATATAAAAAATTATCCAACGATGATTTGCGAAGTTTTTATTTCGTAACGGGAAAACACTTTCTGGTTGACTCTCGTACCTCTCTTATCTATAGGTGAACCATTTTTTTCATTGAAATTTTGCATTTAAAGGTCGACCTATACACGATCGTATACGGTAATGAATTGCCTCGATGAATTTGCTATCTTTAAATGCTAGCTAACAAATGATGAATTTAAGGGAATTACATCACACTCAGCTCATTGATTTCTTCAAATATTTTAAAAATCTGTTTACAGTGTAAAATTAAAGCTGTTTACAATAAGTACACAATATAATATGTTTCCATACTTCAGTTTCTAATTTCCTCTTCGGATGACTCTCTTTACTCATATGGCATCTCTGCACGTCACAAACTATTCGTTTCTGAAAGATATGACACGCTAGCCATCTGTCAGGCAAACCGGCTTGCATACACACTTGAATGCTGAAAGGTTTAGTAAGGTAAACTTAGAATCAAGAAAACTGAGATAAAATTAGCTTTCAAACTCCAGGTTGTCGGACCTAACATGAGAAACGTCATTAAAAACGATAAAAAATAGTACTTTGTGTATTTCAGCTCTGTTCAGCAAGACCGGTATCGACTTTTGCGATAATCACCAGGTACTCTACAAACAAAAAAAAACTTTCCTTTGTGCATGAAAGAGACTTTTTTGTTTGTAGTGTACCTGTTGATGCAACGACTGAAACAGTTCCTGTTCAACAAAACCCTAGGAAATACACGGAGCACGGGTTTCTGAGTCGTATTAAATGTTAGCTGTTTTCTTTAGATTAATAACGATAGAATTATTCATATATTTCATAGAATTCTCAAAGGATGAGATAAACGAGTTTTCTAGGGTAGTTGCAGACATGAGTTTGGATTAAATTACTTATAAATGAAATATATGAAAACTCTAGAATCTTAAATCAAGACTCCAATACTGAAACAGTTTCTAAAGCAGCAGCTTAAGAATCGCTATATATATATTCATTCAAAATATAGAAAAATAGAACAAATGGGTAAGATTATCCAGAACGAAAACTATGAGGCTTAGGGGTTTTTGTGATAGAATGATGTAAGAAATTGTGTTGGCCCTAGAAGGCTAGTTAAGAGTGATAATCGCGGGGCGATAGCCACTCAGTTGACAATTAAATCTAAATAATTAATAAATACAAGCTGACACCTAAATCCCACAGCGACTACTTTAGTATTTACAGAAACATAATTTGTGACATATATTTCTAGATAATTGATCCTGTTAATAATTACCATACAGTAATATATTACAAAGTTTGGCTTGACATTTGATAAATACAAATCCTCGCGAATCCTTGAACAGGTTGCTATTTCATAATGATATGCATACAAACAATAAATTAACACAGAAGGGCTCTCATGATTCCCTACAAATGACACAGCAAAATGATACGAAAGTTATTTTCTTTCTGAAAACCACTTTCAATTTTAAATTAAACGTGTATTAATAATTGTAAATTATTAATTATAACAATTTCACAGTATCAATAAGAATTATTTGTTAGTTTAGAACATATTCAACGTTTAAAGTTAATTTCAAGTGAGGATGGAAACAGAAGTGAGTGTCACATATTTATGACCTCTGTATGACATTATCATAGCATGCCTTCAATCACCTTTTATTCCGAAAGTCTGCAAATTAAGTTACCTCAACAAGTCAATAACCAACAAGTGTGATTGACAAAAATTAATGAGGAAGTAAGAGAAGAATAAATGGACTCCTAAACGTATACGGAAGGGAATGAAAGAATGGAGAAAGCAACCTTGGTTCAATGACGAAAACCAAACAAAAAACGTGGAGACGTAAAAATAAGCTACACATCTTACCGAATCTGCCAGATCTTTAATTTTTTGATATCCATACAAATATCGAGCACAGTTTTAGGGAATAATTTAAAACCTAACAACAACTATTGTATTTGGTCTCCTTTTACCTGAACGTGATCAAATTTTAGTACGTTCTTTTCATTTGCTTATACTTCTCATTGTATTTTTGTACGTCCTTTTCTTCTCAATTTATTGCATATGTTTCGCGCCGCTGTTTACCTCTTCTTCAGAGCATTGGATTTGTGAAAGAAGATTGATTATCATGTAACACATTCCATTTCTCTACATCCATGAAAAGCATTTCAAAGAAATGATTTTCAGCAGTAAGGCAGATTTAAACAGTAAGGGATGATTAAATAAAAGATGATTTTCTCTTTCTACTCCGTATTTTCTTTATGTATTTTCTGAATTCTTTTGGCTGTTACCCGAGTGCCTTCGAGTATAATATCAAATACTTTGAGGAACTTTTTCCTTCCTTTTATCCCCTATATTGCCCTATTGCACTACGACTTTACCATTGGGTCCATGCTATTCATGTGTTTTGTGTATTGCCCAATTAACAGAGTTTTGGCCTTCGAACGGTATTCTTTGTAATTCAGACAAAGCGGAAAGGAAATATGCATTCCCTTGATGCAGTTAATTTCACCGGATCATGATTCAAAATTCATTCACACCCGAGATCAAGCTGGGGGACCTTCCGTACTTACTCTCAGGTAAAGAAATAAAGAATCCGAGGAAAGTGATTTATTTAAATGATACACGTTGCAACGAATTCTGAAGGTTCCTTCTTCCCGATGGTGCATTCGAATAATATTGAACTCGATTTTGGTCCAAAATGGTCGGAAACCTACCACAGTAAAAGAAAAAATTGTCTTGAGGGAGCTTATTCCACAAGCTCAAGCTTGAACATTTGATTCCGCCCGGGATCGAACCGGGGACCTTGCGCGTGTGAAGCACAAGTGATAACCAATACACTACGGAAACTGCATTGACGACCATCGCTTAGTAAGGAGTAAGAGGAATTAAGGGAATAAGAGGAACTTATACCATTTCTGAAATGTTATTCATCGCAACGCACCATTGTGGCTTCACTAATTAGTATCAATTACAACAAACCAACACCACTCCCACTTTAATCAAATGTTTTACAAATCCCCACATCGCAGTTCATGGCTGCCCTAAACGATGGGAACTTTGTCTTTCAGTAAAAACAAAAAGTTCTAAACTTCCAGCAGTCTGATGGTCTTTTTATTGCCATCTTTATCTATAACTTTATAAATTACTCCTAGTTTCACAATATTGCCATTATGGTCAGAAAATAAAACGGAGATGATTAGTAATGATAGAACTCTCCCTTACTTAACATGACCGACATAATCTTTGTCCATTCTGGAGCTTTTTGTTAATCCTACTCTCGTGAAATGTATCTAACATTCTTCCTGATAAAAAAGTATCGATCATCCTTATTTTTTTTATTCGGTTAAGCTTTTATTACAGAAATGACCTACCGGATGTACCCCGAAGTATTCTCTTTTCTACACAATTACAGAGTTACACAATATGATTCGGTCACAAGAAAGACGTTCTCCATTTCTTTACATTTACATTTTACATAAATACCCCGCAAACCGCCGTATGGCGTATGGCAGGGCAGACAGGCAGAACAAGAACAGAACCCTGCGGGACACTTCATTAACTATTACTGAAGAATATTTATCATTGGCAAAGCTGGTTTCGTGTCTGTAGACAAGGTAAGACGAAAACCATGATAAGGTGGAGGGAGTTACGAGTTTATATCCCCTCCGTTTGGAAAGGAGTAGATCGACTTGTAATGAATTGAAGGCTCGTCTGAGGTCAATAAAGACGAGAATAGTGGTTTTCTTTATGTCCATTGCGACCTTAATGTCGTCAATGACTTTATTAAGTGCAGTGGAGGTGCTGTGGTGATGTCTGAAAATCGATTGGAAAGAATCGAATTTAATTCGTGGATAATCGTGTGAGAATACTTACTGGGCGAAAGTCATTCACGTTGAGTGGAAATCTAGTCTTAGGTAGAGAATGCATGACTGAAGTCTTCCATTGTGAAGGAGAAAGATTCTGTGAGAAAGGGAAAAATTAAAAATATATGTTATGTGACGAAGACAATAGGAAAGATTTTTGGATGAATTGGAACGGAATACCGTGGATGCCTGTAGCTGAAGATTTAATAGCCAAGAGAGATTTCTTTAACTCACTAATGGACACTGGATACATTTTAACACAGATTTGTTGAGAGTAGTTTAGCTCGTAATTGAATTGAGTGATTCCCGTAAGTTATCGGGCGTTATTTTGGAGTATTATTATTATTTGGAGTATTGGAGAATTGTTAGTACATAATTTCAGAAGACATGGAAGTAGGAAGCGAGGAGTTAGTTTTACTTACATCTTTTGATAGCCCTTTCCATAAAGAAGAAAGAGCGGACACGAGGAAGAGAGAAGCATGCAAAATTCCCAAATTACTATAATATGCACAACCATTATTATTGGTATTACACCTACATACAACAGCGATTGTGGACGCCTGAAGATCCAATTTCACCTGAAACGATGCGCAAACAAATTTATTTTCGAAATGCACAATGGATCGGCGTTTCCCTTCTCTGTGGAATTGAGTTATATTCAATATAGCTTTACGGACTTCAACAAAACTTCCATTCATTCTGAATTCACTGAGAAAATGTTTACATTTCCTCGAGAATAATTTATTATCTCCTTGTTCAAATGTTTTCCAAATTCAGGAGACCCTTTTCCGAATTTTAAATAAAGTGGCCTTGTTGTTCGACCCACCGGCTGCAGGCACCTGAGATAATATCGCACATTTTGATATTCTACTTTTCCATTTTAGCCCCCGCGCAAAGACTCTGTCATAATATCGACTCTTTAACATTCGCCACAGATGCGTTCCCACTAAAGTCGCGAATGCTGAAATTCGCAAATTAGCACTCAAATCAGATTACAGCTCTTTATGTTGATATTATGCACTACTTATTGACTAATTTAAAGATTTGTCTTCCATGGTCTTCAGGTATTAACGTGATCTGCTAGCAGTGTAATCAAACAGCAGATTGTTACTCACATAGAAATTCCATACAGCAAATCTAGGGCGTTCCGAGGTTAGATTGTATATCAATAATTTGAATTAATCATTTAAACATTGGTTTCATTCAAAACTTTTTAGTAGAAATTTTCAAACAAGTTACTTCTTGTGAAGTCAATTGTGGANGCTCTTTATGTTGATATTATGCACTACTTATTGACTAATTTAAAGATTTGTCTTCCATGGTCTTCAGGTATTAACGTGATCTGCTAGCAGTGTAATCAAACAGCAGATTGTTACTCACATAGAAATTCCATACAGCAAATCTAGGGCGTTCCGAGGTTAGATTGTATATCAATAATTTGAATTAATCATTTAAACATTGGTTTCATTCAAAACTTTTTAGTAGAAATTTTCAAGCAAGTTACTTCTTGTGAAGTCAATTGTGGAAAGGTTAATTGCATGGAAATACCATCGCAAGGAAAGGTAGAAATAAAATTCAAAAGTTCCATATTTTTTTTAATAAAACGTCTTTATTAGGGCGGTATTAAGACTAGTCTCTTCTTACAGCTAACCCGTCGTCATACGGAGTATATTAAGTAGTGGTCAGGTCAAGGGTAAATTAAATAGGGGTCAGGGTCCGGTTCCGTCACAGATTGATCTCTAGATGGCCGACCTGTGCCAAAACATATAACCTGTGGTATGTATGTAAAGTGTGAATCTTATTTCTACCTTTACCAAGTAACTTCTTAATTTTCCTCATTATAAAATGTATATCCCTCGAAAGCATATGAAAGAGTGCATTGAGTCGGTAGATGTTGAGGCATAGGAATATAGTGCAAACGAAATTCAACCAAATTAAAGCCTACTGGTAAACTATTGCCCGGCTGTTTTCTTATTAAATCAACTATCTCCGAATCAACTTTGAACAGTACCTGAGAGGTAATGAAGCAAAGAGTATTAGACCCTATTTTCCATTCGGAAAATAATCGTAGTAAATGTATAAGTTTATGTATAATTGGATTACAATAACAATTTATTTTTTCTATTGGTTAAAATTTCTCCTTAACGTCTTGAAACTTTTCTTGTTCCTTTTTTGTTGAATTCCCTCTCTTCCAGGTCCAAATTTCTTTTCGACCGCAGTGTAAAGCGTCAACGAAATGGTTATCCTCGTTAGTCTTCTGTGGTTTTAATGAGTGTATTACGACTCCCTTAATTTATTGAAAGGTCGGGTCCCTCTGTTTGAAAAACGCCATCCTAGCCCATCATCGGTTTACGCCTGAAGTATTCTTCTCCGTAATGGACGTTTTTAGATTCTTGAGCCGCGGTCTTCACGCCTCATCTAAATCCCATCAGTGTTCCGCAACAACACATATCCGAACTGAAGTTTTTCTCTCTTTCTCATTACTACGATTCCACCGGGCGTTCGTCCCGTACGTGCTCCGAATTCGTTTCCGTTATCTATTCCTGCGTTAGCTTAATGCCGTTTCCTCTCAAGTCTGAGGTGAACGCACCAATCAATGACTTCCCAGGAAACAAGATACTGTGTGAATCTATGCACGTTCTTGCGGCTATTTTGAGTCCAACGACTTGAAATTTAGTGCTTTTACTTTTCATTCGAATTATTGAAGTTTATCGCCATCATAATCATCAAGGCCCGATGGAGACGTGTCGGCGTCTATAGATGGGTGCCATGCAAACTGCCCTTCTATGAGAGTAGTTTAAAAGTCTCCATTTATTTAAGAAGCTCCTATTATTTTTTTAAATAATTATATTTTGTATTTGTTCTAATAACATTATTACAAATATATAGTCAAACAATAGATATAAATATTACAAGATCAATAATTATTAATTTAGTTCCTTTAGTGTTAATATAATTTATATCTTTTTTTTTAAAACTAAGGGAATAGATTGATGTACAGAAATAAAAGAAGAAATATTTATTCCTTTGTAAAGCAATTACAAAAAACATATGGAATTAGAACATTTGTTACAAAGGAAGTAACTCTACCCTTTAGACTCAGTCTGTATTAAGGTTGTTACACTTGAACAGTTCGTTGCTGCATACATATGTCTTGTTATTACAGATATCACAATTACAATTATTTTGTCAGCAAGCAAAAAAAAAGCTCTAGGCAAAAACACAACGAGAAGAAAAAATATATATTTAAACACTGCATAAACAAAACATTGCAACATTTTACATACATTAACATTTATGTGTGTTGCAAGCATTAGCATAGTTTCCTAAGCATAATTTCTACATCTTTCTTTGTCATTAACCAATTTTTAATACCTTTAGTAAAGCCTTTAATGGTCCCAATATACATTAAATCATTAGGTATTTTACAAAACAATTTTGGGCAAACAGGGAGCCCTTAGATAGTATACTCATTCTAGTTCATTACTCATTCATCATTAATTTCTAGCCCATACTCATTTCTAGTTCATTATAAAGGTATTTTTTCACTCTCTTTTATTTATTATTCGCATTATATTTTTGCAGTTTTTTCACGCCCACTCTTCTTCCGTTCCGTAGTTGTGGATACCTTTTTCTAAGGTTTATTTAGGTTTGTTCATCGACAAATATTTTCTGCTTCACTGGTAATATCCACGGGATAGCATGAAAAGAAATTCAACAGCCAGTTGAAATTAAAGGTGTATGACCTTTAATACTTTTAGATGTGATTAGACGTACAGATATTTTCTCTTGGCGTCGACAGCTCTGAATGAATAAATTGAACAGCTCCATTCATATGGAGAGCAGTCACGATGATTCTAGTGCTATGTCATCTAAGGCAGTAAGGCTATAAGGATGATGTTGACTCTCTGAACATCGTCACGCTTCTCTTTTCTGAAGCACATTTCTGGTGACTTTCGAAAATCTGAGAGAGAGAATTCCAGTCACGAAGCGAAGTGATAATCCCATAGCGGAAATGCGTCCAAAGGGCAACGGCCTATGGAGAATTTGCAGGTATTAATGCCGATCATATAATGTAAACAAGGTATGCAAACAATATTGCTTAAAAGTATGACTTTTCTACGGAATCCGTGGAAGTATATAAGAAACTATAAATAAATCTTGCCCCCCCTCGGATCAGAAAGGTAAGAATCACGGCACCAAACTTGAAACCTAACTCCTTATATTTCCGCGTTTTATGCACCTCAAGATATTTTTAGAAACAAGAACCAAGCCTTTGTCTTCTTAAAGTTGGGATACATAGGAAAGGTATGACATTTCACTATAATATCTAGGCGTTCGTAAAATTACCTCCACTTCTAAAGGATAGCTTCAAACAGAAGCTGCTTAACATTTAAAAATAAATCTGTAGGATTTTCGAGATAAACTTTGTAAGTAATGACTTCTGAACAGTACCGCATGGGCAAGCAGATAACATTTTTTCCTAAGAAAGACTTAGTTCATTCCCAGCGTATAGAGTGCAAAGGTTTTCTCGAATTATCAGCCGGGTTGTTGGGTCGACTGTCACCAACGTTTCGGCCGCACAAAGTGGATCTTGGCACAATAGTTACACGTCAGACTGACGTAGATCAGGATGGATCTGACTGTATACTATAACTTTAATTCTGTAATTTATTTTTTTTTACTATGCAAAATTTTCTTTAGCGAGTTGTACGCCCGGTTTGCCTTTGCTTTTGCTCGGCGTGGGATCCCCACCACAGCCGACCGTCGAGGACAACGCCGAGGAATTTCGGCTCTTTCGTCAAAGGAATGCGGACACCCCACCACCACAGGCACGAAGCATCCTTAAACCCTTGTTGTTTAGAGAATACCATACTCGAGCACTTGGTTGGGTTCTGACGTAATGACCATTGATAGGGCCTTGTTCATTTGGTGAAATATCCACTGTTCAATCTGANCTTTCTACGCTGGCTGGTGTAAATCTGGCAGTCGGTGAGTATGTGTTTTATAGTGAGAGGAGAATTGCAATCATTACATATGGGAGGTATCCTAGAAGTAGTAAAGAGGTAGGAGTGTGTTAATGCACAGTGTCCAATCCTTAGTCGACTTATCACTATCTCTTCCCTTCTGCGATTTCTGATGGAGGAGATCCAGGGTTTTGTGTCTTCTTTAATTGCACGTAGTTTGTTCCCTGTTATTGAGCACCAGCGCTCTTCCCAGTCTTTGTGGGCAATGCTTTTGAAAAAGGATTTTAGGTCTCCTGAGGCTACTGCGTCATATTCTATGATAGGTTTCTTTGTAGCATCTTTTGCTGCCTTATCTGCTTCCTCATTTCCTGCTATGGTTACATGACCAGGAACCCAGATAAAATTTACTTGGACTCCTCTTTCATTTAGACTACATAAGAGATATTGGATCTCCCGTACAACCGGGTGTGTGGGTTCGTAGCAGATGATGGCTTTAAGTGCACTCATTGAGTCGGAGCAGATAAGGACAGGTAGTTCATGTTTCAGGGAGAATTCTAAAGCTAATTTCATAGCCATTAACTCTGCCGTAAATGCACTACACATTGGATGTAGCTTAGTCCCGTGTGAAAGATCTGGGCCAACACATGCGCTTGCACAGCCTGCTTCCGATTTTGAGCCGTCTGTATAAATAGTTTTGAAGCCTCGGAATTCTGATAGGCTTGATAAAAAGTTAGCCCGTAGTTCTTCTAGGAGAGTAGTGGCCTTAGGTCTACCACCTAGTCAATGAGACATCAGGCATAGGGAGTTTCCACGGTGGTTTGCTGGATGTCAAAATGCGCATGATTTTGGGAAGCGTTATGTCATTGTTTTCTAAAAATTTGTGGACTCGTACAGCTAGTGGCTGTATTGCACGAGGTCTTTTATTAAAAACATTTAATAAATTACTATTAAAAACAGATTTAAAACTTGGGTGAGTAGGTAAAGATAAAATCTTGCTGACGTAATTACANGACAACGCCGAGGAATTTCGGCTCTTTCGTCAAAGGAATGCGGACACCCCACCACCACAGGCACGAAGCATCCTTAAACCCTTGTTGTTTAGAGAATACCATACTCGAGCACTTGGTTGGGTTCTGACGTAATGACCATTGATAGGGCCTTGTTCATTTGGTGAAATATCCACTGTTCAATCTGACGTTGGCCCGTTGAGTTTATGTGTGATATTTTAAATATTCAGTCATGAAAAGTTATCGAATATCTGTGGAATTAGTCACTTTAAGATATCATGAAAGCTTGAAACAAAGTTCAGTTTTAATTCTGTATTATCAGGGTTTTGGTTTCAGTCATTACATAAACCCTATAAGCATGAATGGAGGGTAGGATTATCTACTATCCTAAGTTTATCTTAATATTTGTTTATGATAAAATTGATAATAATTATTCTGTGCAGGTAATTTATAGTAATTCATTACTTACTTTCAGTGAGTGAAGCAATTAAAGGAGGCAATGTCAGGGTGTCTCCAGAACAGAGAATCATAATGATTCAGTATATGGAGGAGCACCATGCATTGGCTCAGGGCAAGNTTTGTGGATTAAAAACCTAAGCTGAAGGCCTAGAAAAAAATTCCACAGCAGGAAAACACTCAACAGAATGTGAGTGTGAAAAACCTGCGAAACCTACATACATCGAGAGCTATATTTTATGAAGATAGTTGGTTGGAACAGTTCCTTAAACCCTTGTTGTTTAGAGAATACCATACTCGAGCACTTGGTTGGGTTCGCCTTGAGCCTCCAGTCGGAAGCCAAAGTGTGTACCCACTCCAAGTGACTACGACACCGCCAATTTCGATTTACTAGCAGACAAAGAGGTGGACGCCATGTCTGATAAAGGTAAGCAAACTGTTGATTAACTTATAATATTACTTTTAATATCATACCAGCGTTACCATATTTAATTAATGTAGCGTTATACAAGCTCCTCACAAAACATGTTGCGAGTAATTTAGTAGTTTTCAGGAAATATTATGTGCTGAGTAATAACGTTGCATAAAAACAGAAAATTGTCCATGCTGAGTAATATCGATGGCAAGTCAATAAGTAGTATACATTTTATTACCATCGCTTTGTTTCTTTAAACATCTGGGTACAGTAACAGTGTGAAGCAAGCTCGGATGTGCCTGAAATACATACTGCCAGCGAGTGGCTCGTGTAAAGAAATTTGTATGTACACGTAAAATGAACAGCAACTCTTGCATTTCGCGACAAAATTCGGGGTATAGTTAATGCAGATAATTTTATTTTTGTTGGTTTAGTACGGAAAGATGTCAACGTGAATTCTTTATGTATTCATATCTACCATTTTGTGGTACCAAAATTGTACAGCAATATGCACATAATGACCATTGATAGAGCCTTGTTCATTTGGTGAAATATCCACTGTTCAATCTGACGTTGGCTCGTTGAGTTTATGTGTGATATTTTATATATTCAGCAATGAAAAGCTATTCAATTTCTGTGGAATTAGTCACTTTAAGATATCGTGAATTCTTGAAACAAAGTTCAGTTTTAATTCTGTATTATCAGGGTTTTGGTTTCAGTCATTACATAAACCCTATAAGCATGAATGGAGGGTAGGATTATCTACTATCCNTTTGCACAGGCATGAAGTCAAGGATATGGGTCTGTGGTTTCCAATTTCAGATTTTTTCTTACCTTGCTTCTGAATAGGCACTATCACCGATTCACGCCACCTCTTGGGGAAGTCCCCTTTTTCCCAAACCATATTGAGGATTTGAAGCAGCTCAGAGAGACTCTCCTCTGGAATGTGTCTCAGAAAGGCATTATGGATCAGCCCCTGGAGCAGCGTCTTTAGTGAGGGAAATTGTTGCCCGAAGTTCCCTCAGAGTAAAGGGATCATTGAAGTTTTCTCCAAAGTGGCCTGTGGTGGCTGGTATTTCTCTCCTCTCTTCTTGAATCTTAATCATTTTAAAGGTGGAGTGGTATACTTCTGTGCTGCTTACTTTTACGTAATGTGCTCCAAATGCTTCCGCAATATCTTTTGCTTCTGTGAAGAGAGAGCCATTGCTTTCTATGTATGTGGTTGAGGAGTTATATATTCCGGTCAACTGTTTTATTTTCCTCCATGTCTCTGACAGTGGTGTTCTAGCATTAATGTATTTTACATACTTTGTCCATGATAGTTTTTTTTGCCTCCTTTATAATTTGTCTAGCCTTAGAGCGAAGTTCACGAAATGCCTGGAGATTTCTATTAGTGGGGAACTTGTTGAAGATTCTCAGCGATCTTTTCCTTTTTTTAATGGCTATGGCACATTCCTCATTCCACCAAGGAACTGGGGAGTGGTTTATTTTCCCAGTAGACATCGGTATTGATTTTTTGGCAGCTTTTAGGATGTTGGTGGTGAGTGTCTCAACGTTCTCCCCCGCAGTAATCGTGTCCTCACATTTGATAGTAAGGTTATTCTTAAATACGCCCCAGTCTGCTGTTTTCAGGAGCCATTTTTTTGGAGTGATTAGAGCATTGCAGAATCTATTTTTATTTANCTTGAAACAAAGTTCAGTTTTAATTCTGTATTATCAGGGTTTTGGTTTCAGTCATTACATAAACCCTATAAGCATGAATGGAGGGTAGGATTATCTACTATCCTAAGTTTATCTTAATATTTGTTTATGATAAAATTGATAATAATTATTCTGTGCAGGTAATTTATAGTAATTCATTACTTACTTTCAGTGAGTGAAGCAATTAAAGGAGGCAATGTCAGGGTGTCTCCAGAACAGAGAATCATAATGATTCAGTATATGGAGGAGCACCATGCATTGGCTCAGGGCAAGTTTTTTGAGGCGCAAGGAGCTGCCACTAGAAATAGAATGTGGGCAGATTTGAGCGGAGAGCTCAATGCATGTGGCACAGGGGCCACCAAGACAATAGAGAAGTGGATTAAGGTAACTATCGAATTGCATACTTGAAACTATTGTTTTACAAGAATGGCTGTATTTAATGTTCAACTTCAGCACTGGCAGGACCGGAAATGTGATATAAAAGGGAAAGGGCAGAGGTTGAGGAGGGGGGCAGACAGCTTCTGTGGGGATAGAAGCCGTAAAGGATCTTCTACATGTATGTGAAGATTTTTGAGTAGTCCATTTGTGATGGAAGATGTAGAATTTTCCATCATCCAATGTAATAATAGTTAAATTCATCGGATTTCTCTTTCAGTGCCAGATGTCATCCTCTTCCCCTCTCCCAATGAATAGGGAAGAAGTGGAAATAACTTTTGTGTTTCCTGAGGATGGAACACAATCCTCATCCTCCCCCATTCCTGTTATCCCTTCCACTTCCCTTTCAGTCTCCACCTCCTCCATTTCCTCAACCACCCATACCATAACCACATCACATCCCTCACCCTCTGAACCATCAACAAGTACAGAAGGCTCTGAAAATAAGGGGAAAAAGAGGAAACGAGGGGACAATTCTGGTGAGTATTTTGCTGTCTGGTAACAACTGCATGTAATTGACTAAAAATGCATTATTAACTAAATTCTCATTGAATGAAAATACCTGCTATTTGTAACTGGGAAGCAAGCAATGAGCAAAACAATGACACAAAAATTCACTTTCAAATTGTGTGATGTTTAAAGAAGGATGTGATTGCTCAGCATGAGGTTTACACTGCCAGTAATATTGATTGCCATCTTTCATTAAATGTACTTCCTACCTCTTAATACAGCATCTTATCCATTAGCTAATTCCTCTTTACATTCTTCTGTATTATTTGTCATAAATTGCTTACATATCTTAGTGTATCTCGTATGTATTTCAAAGAGCTTGCTTTTATGGCAAGGATTATGTCTGGAAAGATAAGAAATATTTCTGTTTGATGAGCATACAGGGATAACTTGACCCCCTTTCTTTTGCATCTCAACGTCTCATTGGAAAACATGTATTTCAGATTATAAGAATCCATCATTTGAGGAGAGGATGGTGGCTGCAGCGGAGATCAGGGCAGCAGCTTCCAAAAAAATAGCAGAAAACGTGGAGGAAATTGCCAAAAAGGTGGCAGATGAGTAATGGCCGGTTTCTAGAAACTTCATCTTATACCCTGGATTGGTTTCCAGAGAATAAAACTAATCGTTAATTAGACTTTTATCCGTTTCTTCAAAGTCGCGCAAAAACATTATCCTTTTGATAGCTATCCTCTAGATAGCTTCCTTACACGTAGTAGGATTTTTAGCCATGGCACTGGCGTGCAGCATTTGAATCGAAAGGAGGGAAATAGCATTGGGAGATTAAGAACGAAAGGGGAAAACCCTAGTGCACGCTTTGTTCTAGAAATTGCATTTCCTCGAAAAAGAGAAGAAAAAAGACGCTCGCGGAGATACAGTGGAAGCGTAAGGATGAGTATAATGAAACGTTTTGAGGGATACTGCCTGGATTAGCCTAGAAGAGGAAGGTTGGTAAGGTTTTAATAGCCTTTTACTTCCAATACAAGTTTATTATAGATTTTCTATACTATTTTATTGTATCAAAAACTGTGTACTTGCAAAAATTTTGCCTTATCAACCTATTAGATGTTTGAGAATGATTTGAATCGCAAGTTAGTAATTGAAGCATTTCGGTTATGATGAGCAAACCTTGAGAGTGTTTGATATTGAAGAAGACTGAACTTCCGAGCTAACGTTTGTGAGTGCACGGAAGGAAATCTGATTTAAATGCGGAAGCACGTTAATAACGGAAATTTTTGTACTTGGAATTGCTGCTGGTACCTCAGAATATCAACATCACATGCTGAAAAACGTTTGACCGATCGCTCACTATCTATTAAATAAGGAATTAGAGGTATGTAATCGCACAATCATTTCTTTATATTTACCGATAGACTATTTCAGAATTTTGTATTACTTTTATTACTGCAAGTGCTGGTTTATAGCGTTTTCCTTAGTTATCGCGAGATTAAAGAAAAGTGCAACAAGTAATTTTTCCCAAATTGCTTCAATTAGCGACTTTTGTAATGAGCTTAAGGAAATGATTCCTCATCGAGAGATATGATTTCCAGTGATTAATCGTCATTGACCTAT
>KZ309042.1:187156-204363 GCA_000376725.2 Ladona fulva
ATGTTTATTTCAAATTCATAGAGAAAGTTGCTTAATTTCCTTTCAGAATAATTTAATCTATTTTAAACATAATTTTAGCATCTAAAGAGCTCTACTTCTATGAAAATATGTCGCCACTTTCTTTGTATCATAAACAAAATTCAAACCATAACTATTTTTTGTAATTTAAATAAAATTTTATGGTTTTAGAAATAGTTCAAATCAAATTCCTCTTCTTGGTTAGTATCTCACGCTTGTGTAATGAAGAGGTCCATTGGCTAGTACGAGCTTTGCTGAGCAATACGACGATAGTCAGTGCGGAAGTTAGTTGTATGCATAGTCATTCACATCAGAATACATAAAACTGACCTGACAGCTGTAGCATGTGAAAAATATATTTTTATAGTAGTTGCAATAGGCACAGCTTTCTCGCCCACAGATCTGAATTACAATTTCAAGCTACGTTAACAACAATATTTCATTATTTTCTCATTTAACAGATCGAAAAATGTTTTATTATTCCGTATTAGTTTGATTTTTCTCCTTCTAAGTAAAATATGCAAATAAGAAAAATTAGCGAATACATTTATGAAACTATTTCAAATTTTGAGGCGACCGTCAAATGGAAAAGCCCCATCTCTGACACAAAACAAAGAGTAGAGAAAATGGAAAAGGACTTCCTCAGATATTCCATTTCCGTTAAGCCTCAATCACGCAATTAATTCCTGTTTGCATCGATGGTGACTTTTTTTCTTATTAACGGAAGTAATCCTATTACAATTTCTCACACGTCATCTCTGGTCAATACATCCACGTAAATCCAATCTCACTGGACCACTTCGCCGTATGACTTCCGGGAATCAAAATATAATGTGAATGGAGGGAGAGTGTTCATTTGCGTTACTACAGAGAGTTTCGCAAACATGCAACGAATCTCTTCGATCATTTCGCATGGAAAATCCGGCATCTTCAGGCTTTGAAACGACATGGGAATAAATCCATTTGAATCGACCAGAATGAGGTTTAGCCGCACTTCTCTCACATCCCGAATATCCAGGATAATAATAAAGAAAAAAACATAAAGGAATATTGTCCTTTACAGGGGTATTATAGCAGCTGTAGTAGTAGTTTTGATAGGTGCCTCGACAGCTGAGGTCATTTTGCACCTTCTCAGCATACTGGCTATTAACAGTGATGGTAAATTACCATAATTTAATTTCTAGATCAAAAAGAACAATGAACAATTAATATTATTTGTAGCAATGCGGTGAGTTAATCATAGTTTCATGAATAGAAATTAAACAAAAAGGGGGAAAAAAGGAAGAAGCCCCACATTGATGTTAGATTCTTTGGAAGAGTCCAGTCTCCTTCATAAAAGAAATAACTTTGTCTGCCTTGCCATGATCATCTCCAATGACATCCTTAAGTGTGCTTGCTCTCAAACATCTCTCGCTAGAATAGATCCTGCACTCAGTGCAAGTATAATTACCCTACAGGGTAATTTGCTCATCCTTTTCGACCGCAAATTTACTTTCATACCGCCGAATTTAAGTCCGTGAGAAAAGACGCTGTATCTCATTACTTACATAATTCCTTAAAGCCTAAAAATCGAACTATTATAATAAACACTTCCACACTAAGTAATCTTCAGAAGAGATACAGTCAATTCCGCTTAATTGGGCCACCGTTTTATTGGGGCAGCCGCTTAATTGGGCCAAAACGTCCTAGTCCCAATGTGTCCCGAATAAGCGGAATTGACTGTATAGTAGTTTCCATATTGTAGATTTGAAAATGTGCGCCTCACAAGATCGAGGTGCCGGGTTTGATGGCAAGAGGAAACATAATTTATGTAGGGTTATCTTAGCCGTGGTAATATACGTAAATGATTTTCGAGCAACCAGAAAGGAGGCATTAATGGACTATGTCTGGAGGGAAAGAGAAGTAGCAAATCAATTACATCACGGTGAGAAACTGATTTTGTAGCCAAGTGAAAAGGAGTAAAATTGACCAATGGGCAGACTCTGATGACTCTAATCACAATCTACTTGTAGTGTTGATGCAGAGCAGACTAAAGCTGAGGGAGAGAATAGTTAAGACACGCCCAGCCAAGTGTAATTTTAGTAAAATATAAGGCGATCCAGAAGCACTACATAAGTTCAGAGATATGACTGATGGGACACTTGTTCCATAAGGAAAGTAACTTAATAAATGCAATGGAAACGGGAATTTCTAAAGACATATTCCAAAAACAAAATACTGCATTGGAACAGAAATGCATGTAAGCCTTGGAACACAAAGGAAGTGTTCATTGAGTAGCTAAGGAAGCATAAACTAAAGGGGATACATGAAATAGTATAGAACACAATAAAATCAATACAGAAACAAAGAAAATAAAACTACTTAAGATGAAGGAGAAAAATAGAAGAATCAACTTAATAGGGAAATATAGGAAACGCTTATAATGATATCAGAGAGCAGTTTAGTTCTAAAAACAAAACTCAGAACTTTTTAAGAAGTAATAACGGAGAAGTGATTATTGGGGGAAAAAGAAACAATACAGAGGAATTATATGAACAACAAAAGGGAACTAAATTCAAGAACAGGAGCGAAAGTTCAAGAGAATGAAATTGGCTTACCCATAATGAAAGAATTATTTACTCCTCTCAAGGAAATAAAACACAGAAACGCACTTGGAGCTGACCTAAGCCAGCCGAAATCGTGAAAGTAATGGGAGAAAAAGCCATGTATAACTCTATCCAGAAGAAAGAAGAATAAACAAGAAAATTTTGGCACTTTTTCTGCGTCTTTCTGTTATAGGAAGGTTAGCTGTCGACTTTTCCCTTTTTTCCTTAACACCTTAAACTCATCTCGGAAAGAATTTCATGAACTTTTCCCCAGAGCGGAAATATTTTTTGCTTATCAATATATAATATGTATTAGATATTAACTTCAAGTAATCACTCTTACAAATAACATAAAAATGATCGCACATATCCGTAAAATTTGCTGTCGAAAAACTATATAACTCGGTTAGATAAAGCGCATTGTGGGTAGATACGATGGAAAGGTTAGAAGGCGATGTTATTTTACCTTAGTCAAGCCCCATCTGGAATATGCGGTGAGTATATGGGATACAGTGGATGAAAAGTGTACTCTTGAATTCGAAGAAGTACTCAGATCTCTATTAAAATATTTATCATTGTCCTCGTTTTGACTCCACTTCCTCGATGAATACCTCTATGTCGAAATATTCCCCGTTTTCAGTGTCTATCTTCTGTTTTACAAAGTACAAACTCAAAATTCGTGTGGTCTCCCAGAAAATCGTTCACCGTGCGAAAGGTCCCATTTGAGACAATGCAACGACGTGTAGGCACCACCGGCTCCGGTCGCGGGTCTTCCGCCTCCCAAATTCTGATAGAAGCGGCCAATAGTCCCCCTCTAAGCTCTGCCGCCCCCACGTGTGAAAGGTCTCGATGATAGCAATGGCACGGCGTTCTAGTTCGACCAGGAATAAATAGTTATTCCAAGAAGGAATCGTACCATGAAACCACGATCCAGAGTACCTTTGACTGAAAACAACATGTCTGTAGATATTTACTGACTAACTGCAATAGATATTAAACCAAATACAAAGAAAAATACTTTTATTTTATGGAAATATTCAATAACAATTTCGATATTAAAGTTCTCATAAAAGAAAAAATTTTGGATAAATTTGGCAACAACATGACACATACTTTAGATCAGCTACTAGAATGGTTCACAGCTATTGGCATTGGGATAAATATGGAAAAATCAACATTACTTAACTTTAAAGCATCTAAAATCAAAAGAAATGAGCTAAGACTATTATTAAGAAGTACAGACACAAGAGTAGAAGAGTATACCAAAACATTAGGAGTAATACTTGATGAAAATTTAACATGGAGAGAATAACTAAGTTATGTAATATCAAAACTGAACAAGGCATGCTTTAGAATGTCATGCATCTTTGCAGTTACTAGTCAAGTTAACAGTGTATCATACCTATTTCCACTCTGTTTTAAAGTATGGAATAATTCTCTGGGGAAATGCCCCAGGTTGGGAGACAATATTTAAAACACAAAAGAAAGTTATACGCATTATGAACAATTTGGGTATACAGAGTCTTGCAAGCAAACATCGCAAAAAGCGATGGCATACTAACGTTTCCATGCACTTACTTGTATGAACTCATGTGCTACAGAAGTGCTAATCATGATGAGCTAAAAACCGCTCAATCACACCACATGTATGAGACAAGGGGAAAAGATATGCTGCAATATCCAATACACAAATTAAAATTATTTGAATATAGCCCTCAGTATATGGGTAGAAGGATATACAACAAACTAACAATTGTTATGAGACAAACTGTCTACAGACCATGTAGATTTCCTAATAAAAATTTCAAGTTTTTCATAAAAATGTTACTATTCTGTGAATTCTTTGAAGATGCTAATGTAAATATGTAATAAGATTTAAAGTTTGAAAAATGTAATAAAATGTTTCTGTATATGTAAAAACCCCTTTAACTTACTCATCGCTATTCTCACTAGTTGGCGCCACTAGTATCACCACCTCACACACCTTACGCCAATGCGCACCACTTCAGAACCATTCAGTCATTGAAGATGACAACTTGATTGTCGAAATACGCATTTGACGTATCTTTTCAGCAGACATGTGTGAACTTAATGTGGGAACAAACAATATTAAAAGTTCCAAGATTTATGATCATGTTGTCCGGGAAGTATGGGATTCATGTTGTTTCTTAAAAATTCAATTAGGCGAAAATAATAGTAAGTGGCATTATTAAAAGGAGGGATGTGGTACCAGAGAAAATTTACTATATTAAAAGGGGAATAAATAGGGTGTGTAAATGCCAGGGATTAAATTTCTCTAATCCAAATAACTGGGTGAATCAGAGGACTTGGGAAGGGATGGGTTACATTTTCAACGAAGGGGAACTATAAATTGAGTAAATGTATTTCAAATGCAGTAAGCAAGTGTGTGGATCAGAGAAACTGAAGAACGGGACAAAAGATGACAAAACCAGTGGTGGCTGCGGATTTGGTTCCCCAATTTTAAATTCTGTCGGAGTGTGTTCGCAGCCCACCGAAAACAAGTCAACGCAAGCATCTAAGAATATAAAAATAAAAATCGACAAGGAGGAAAGTGAGGGTGATTGTAAAAAGAGTATATGACGAAGGCAGCGGTTTGAGAACTCTCCAGGTAAACTGTAAAAACCTTTATTAAAAAAGGAGTTGTTTTTATCTGTAGTCGATGCTTCGAAACCAGACATTACCTTAGGAACTGAGTCTTGGCTACAAGAGGATATTTATTCAAGCGAAGTTTTTTTGTCGGGATATGTTGTGTATTAAGGGATTGTGGTTCACGAGGTAGGGGTATATTTGCGTGCATTTCAGATAAGCTGCACAGCACGCTCGAGTGGGCTCGAGACGACTGCGAAATTTGAGCGTTAAAATTATAAATCCGTTGAATAAAAGAATACTCAACGTCATAGTAGCATACAGAAAACCGAATGACGATTTTTATTTGTTAGACACCCTAAACTACCTCAGCGCTAGTATGAGCGTATGTATAACCTCATGGTTATCGCAAGTGAACTCGACTTTCGGGGATATTCGAATTTGGATTCGTGTGCTTGCACAAGTAATGCATTGCTTCATTTAGGTGATTAACAGTCTTGCTGGTTATTAACAGTCTTTATGAAGACTAGGTAACGCAGTATTTTCCCTCACCTTGAAACACCCTCCCAACCCAACCCCATTCCTCACCCATTTTCCATCGCCATCATCCTAGTAGTTTATTGCTTCAATTAGGTGGAGCTGGTTATTAACAGTCTTTCTTAAGACGAGGGTGACGCCGTGTTTTCCTTCATTATAAAACACGCTCCCAACCCAACCCTATTCCTCTCCCAGTTTTCATCTCCAACATCCTTTACCCTACTCTTTCCCCCTCCAGTCGACCTGCTTCTGCATCTAAGCTCCCCAAAACACAACAACGCGATCCTAATATCAAAAGGACTGCGGAAGCCATGGACTCCACTCCGGCTCCGGAAGGCTTCACACTGGTGAAATCCAAGGAGTGGTATCATATAGACTTTGCTGAGAAACAGGTTCATCCTTCTGTGCCAACCTCAAATCGATACATAGCACTTTCTACCAGAGACGAGGCTGATGTTCAGGAAATGCAGCACTCTGGACAGGAAGGAAGCGCACCAACTGACATGGAACCTAAATCGCAGACCCCCAGCATATCAGCTCTACGGGATACTCAATGTGCGTGCTCTGGCAAACGACATCCAATCCTCCCTCAACTCATCCGACTTCGTGGTACATACAGAGGCAGGTCCCAACCATCAATGCTGAAGGTCTACCCATGGGGGACAACAGCAAAGTATTCATCAAGACAGAGGTACACTTCCGGATCCTGAAAGGGCTACTCATAACCATAAAGATATACTTCAATACATGGAGCAGAAAGAAGGATCAGCTGCACTCCTTCCTTATCCGAGGACTGTCAGCAGAAACAGACCCCCAGGACTTTAGGTGAGACATGGATCTCCTGTCAGGAAAATAAATCAGCTACGTGGGAAGGTGGGAAAACTCCCTCTCTTCATAGCTGTCATCCCTATCACCCTTGAGGGGAAACCTAGGGACATCTGTGTGCTAAGTCCCCTTTCATATTGTAATGTCTCCATCCGTTCATAAAAACACTCTGACCCAAATATGTGTTTCAAATGCAACCGTTTTGTGTATTCCTCTATTGGCCTACAGCCAAGCAACTCCGCGCTGATGGCGCTGTGCAGGTCCTCATCACGGGAAGGACTGTTCAAAGCTACTACTACGCTAGACTACGCCTGTAAAATGCTGTAACTGCGGTGGTCCGGCTATAGCAAGGGACTGCTCTGTCTGGAAAGCTGAAATGCAGAAGAGGATGAGACCTGCGAGAGGCAAATTTACAACCCCACTGCCAAGGCCTCAGCCACCATCTGTCCCTACTCCAACCCTTGGAAAGCGGAACGCCTGGGGAGGAGCAGCCCTCCACTTTATTCCTAGGCAGGTCCAGGCGCCTATTTCTCAAAGAAAGATCCTTGACTTGCCGCTGCTACAGACTCCTAAAACTACAACCTAAGAGTCAGCTGAGGAGCCTAGAATACCCCTACGATAGCTCTCTCAATCAACGCCAGTGCCTCCAGAACAACCTATCAACAGCACAGCAACCATCATAAAAGCCTTCGAGAAAATAATGGTTCAACTGCAGGCTACCATCACATCCTAGTTTCCGGCCTTCGCCATCCTTCTCCGTGAGCTGGCTGCTCCAAATGGCCCATTACCAAGGAAGGAAAAAAAAAGTCTCTCCATCCTCACATGGAATGAGGAACTCCTGCTCTTTACAACTACCCATAGCATCCATGTCGCTGCCATCCAAGAAATTCTCTTGCGGCCTACAGACAGATGGACGATCCCAGGATACTCAATATACAGGTCTGAATACCAATATATACACCGCGAAGCCTGCCAAAAGAGGGGACACAGCAGCCTTCTTATACATAAAAACATATCTTATACTAACTTCATGTTTACGCTTTGACGACCTTCTTTGCAACTTTGTAAATGTAAGGTCAATTTCATTGCTATGCCTGTACTTCTATGATTTCTTGATATATATTGTAATTTATGAGTATTCTCTTTGTTTTAAACAATCTCTCACCCTTTTTTGTGATGAAATTTTTTCTGTGATGAAAAAATTATTTTTTATTAATGTACATATTTAACAGATTCCTATTGTTCTCTCTCTGTGTAAATATATTTCACACTTTTTTGTAATAGTTTGTAACAAGGGTTAAATAAAGATGGGACTTATTAGTCCCAATTTCGCCCAATAAAGACGTAAATGTAAATAATATGAGACGTAATAATAATAAGACGTAATGTGTAAATATGTATGTATGAAATGAATGGAGAGCATCATTTAACGTTCAAAGTTAGTCCTAAGAACTCACTTATACTTACTCTATGCTTCCTATGATACATATTTAAATAATAAGAAAAGTTGCAGCGAAAGGCGATACGTTATGAGAAGAATTGCTACGATAATTCAGTGAGCGTTACTGAGATGCTTCATGACACAAGAGGGAAGAGAGGCAGACTTTTTCTCTTTCATTTTCTTTATCTAACTTCAAGCATGTGAACCATGCGTTTTTCATCGCTTATCCAAGATCTATTCTGTCTTTAATTTAAATACAAAGAGAACGTCATTCTAGCGGAAGACGGTAATTGCCTAAAGAGAATGGAGGATACTTCAAGGTATTTAATACCCAATATGTCCAATAGTTTGACATAATTTTCCAAAAAGAAGATCTAGTAATCGTAGTAGTACATGTAGTTTCCGTAGTGTAGTGGTTATCACGTGCTCCTCACACGCGCAAGAACCACGGTTCCATCCAGGGCGGAAACAGTGGATAGTATAGTATTAGATTGAGAAAGGGCAACTTGTTTTTTATTTATCCTGTCTTTACGAATTTCTGTAACACTGGGACTGAAGGTATCTTCATAATAGGGAACATACTTCCATAATAGTTTCGTTCGAGCAATAGCATCGAGCGGATGTGTTTCCGTGACTGGTCAGTGACTGATTTGTGTTCCCATGAGAAAGCGTTTTTGCTTTTGATAAGCAGGTTTTCTCGGAATAGGGATTGGTTTTCGGAATATTAAGTGAAAATTGCAGTTTGGAATTGGAGCAAGTGAATACCATCGCCATTAATTTGGAAAATGTTCCAGTTAAGCCAACGCCGACGCAAATCCACAGATTTATTTCTAAATACATTAAAACCCGTATAAGACGTTATCCCGCTTAAAACAAGATTTTCTCCCGGTCCCCACCACACGAATCACATGGTAAAAATACCGCTTGAGACGCTCTGCTCCCCGCTTGAGACGCGAACCTTGCCCGTCCCCAGATGCTCTACAACCAGCTTTAACCGAATGTCCGCCTCATTTGATAGACCAAAATGTTATTACGTTATCTGTATTCCGAATTTTAGCAATTTTGTTTTTCGGAAAGCGTCTTGAAATAATTATAAAAAGCCACTCCAAGTAAACCGTATAGGAGAAATTTCATACGTCCTGCCATCAAACCAAGTAAACTTATGGTATAATTCCATTATATTACGGTTTTAAAATCGTATCGGGAAGTACCTCAAATTATTATCAGAGTTTCTTGTACATTTCTAACGAAGAAATACTTACTCCGCCCTGGTGTCGAACCAAGTATCGGTTTAGCAGTTCTTAGGCTTGGATATGAAACACAACCACAAATACTCTTCATTTGCCGAATTATAGCAATTTCGCTTATCGGTAAGTGGCCAGAAAGAAATTTTGAAAAAGACTTCCTGTATATCTCTTATGGGCTCAAATCGATGCGTCCTAGCATCGAACCTGTGACCACTAGGGCAAAAATCTTTACGGCATACGATAAAAAATCTGTATCTTCTATCGATGACGTGAAATTCAACTCATTATCTTAACGGAAAATACCCTAAACTAATTTTTGAAAATTCGTTTATACGAATTGTCCTAGCATCGAACCTGAGGCTACTCGAACGAAACTCCTTACCCTATTCGATAGGAAACTGCATCTTCTAACGACTGCGTATTTTTCAGCGTTCTATCTTAATGGAAATTACCATAAACGAATTTTTAAAAAATTGCGCTCAATGTATTTAAACGGGAAGCAGCGACAATATACCAATTTTGAAAACTCGACTACGTTTAGTTTTAAAGTTATTGGGAAAATTAGAAATTCTACTTCGTCTGAAGTCGAATCGTGGACAGTTAGGTAAATAAAAAGTAACCTATCTACCTACTCAAGAAACACCTTATCATCCTTTCAAATTTCATCAAAATTGGCATGTCTCATGATGCGAATCGCATGATGCGAAAACAGTTAGACAAGAATTTAAATAAGTGAAGTTTTATGCTCAGTGTCACCCCTAATAGCCCAATCTACAAATTTTTCGAAAATTGCTTAAATGCGCAGACACGGCTTCCGTTATAGTTTTATCATATGTTTAGATATATATGTATACTTTAACGGCGCTACAAACATCTTTGATACAAATACCTCTAGAGGAAAAAGAAAAATTAAACATTTTTTTTCAATTTATATTTCGCAATGGATCATTTTAAATACAAATTTACGATAGCATATTTGTACGTTTTAGGTTTCCCAATTTCGATCATATGAAGGTCTCGTCGCCCTTCATATGATGATTTGTTTTTCGTTTAATTTCGATTTCTTCTTTGTTTTTGTATTTGAATATATTTACTTCATTGTTCATTGTGAGTTCATCGTAATGATGCATAATATACCATATTAAATAATCAAGCTACTTAGACCATTTGGTGTTCTTCTCATTTCTATTTCTTAAAAATTACATGTTAAGTGCCTCGTACCCAGGTTAAGTGTACACCGCCCAGCAGGTAGGGNACACATACTTTAGATCAGCTACTAGAATGGTTCACAGCTATTGGCATTGGGATAAATATGGAAAAATCAACATTACTTAACTTTAAAGCATCTAAAATCAAAAGAAATGAGCTAAGACTATTATTAAGAAGTACAGACACAAGAGTAGAAGAGTATACCAAAACATTAGGAGTAATACTTGATGAAAATTTAACATGGAGAGAATAACTAAGTTATGTAATATCAAAACTGAACAAGGCATGCTTTAGAATGTCATGCATCTTTGCAGTTACTAGTCAAGTTAACAGTGTATCATACCTATTTCCACTCTGTTTTAAAGTATGGAATAATTCTCTGGGGAAATGCCCCAGGTTGGGAGACAATATTTAAAACACAAAAGAAAGTTATACGCATTATGAACAATTTGGGTATACAGAGTCTTGCAAGCAAACATCGCAAAAAGCGATGGCATACTAACGTTTCCATGCACTTACTTGTATGAACTCATGTGCTACAGAAGTGCTAATCATGATGAGCTAAAAACCGCTCAATCACACCACATGTATGAGACAAGGGGAAAAGATATGCTGCAATATCCAATACACAAATTAAAATTATTTGAATATAGCCCTCAGTATATGGGTAGAAGGATATACAACAAACTAACAATTGTTATGAGACAAACTGTCTACAGACCATGTAGATTTCCTAATAAAAATTTCAAGTTTTTCATAAAAATGTTACTATTCTGTGAATTCTTTGAAGATGCTAATGTAAATATGTAATAAGATTTAAAGTTTGAAAAATGTAATAAAATGTTTCTGTATATGTAAAAACCCCTTTAACTTACTCATCGCTATTCTCACTAGTTGGCGCCACTAGCACCACCACCTCACACACCTTACGCCAATGCGCACCACTTCAGAACCATTCAGTCATTGAAGATGACAACTTGATTGTCGAAATACGCATTTGACGTATCTTTTCAGCAGACATGTGTGAACTTCATGTGGGAACAAACAATATTAAAAGTGCCAAGATTTATGATCATGTTGTCCGGGAAGTATGGGATTCATGTTGCTTCTTAAAAATTCAATTAGGCGAAAATAATAGTAAGTGGCATTATTAAAAGGAGGGATGTGGTACCAGAGAAAATTTACTATATTAAAAGGGGAATAAATAGGGTGTGTAAATGCCAGGGATTAAGTTTCTCTAATCCAAATAACTGGGTGAATCAGAGGACTTGGGAAGGGATGGGTTACATTTTCAACGAAGGGGAACTATAAATTGAGTAAATGTATTTCAAATGCAGTAAGCAAGTGTGTGGATCAGAGAAACTGAAGAACGGGACAAAAGATGACAAAACCAGTGGTGGCTGCGGATTTGGTTCCCCAATTTTAAATTCTGTCGGAGTGTGTTCGCAGCCCACCGAAAACAAGTCAACGCAAGCATCTAAGAATATAAAAATAAAAATCGACAAGGAGGAAAGTGAGGGTGATTGTAAAAAGAGTATATGACGAAGGCAGCGGTTTGAGAACTCTCCAGGTAAACTGTAAAAACCTTTATTAAAAAAGGAGTTGTTTTTATCTGTAGTCGATGCTTCGAAACCAGACATTACCTTAGGAACTGAGTCTTGGCTACAAGAGGATATTTATTCAAGCGAAGTTTTTTTGTCGGGATATGTTGTGTATTAAGGGATTGTGGTTCACGAGGTAGGGGTATATTTGCGTGCATTTCAGATAAGCTGCACAGCACGCTCGAGTGGGCTCGAGACGACTGCGAAATTTGAGCGTTAAAATTATAAATCCGTTGAATAAAAGAATACTCAACGTCATAGTAGCATACAGAAAACCGAATGACGATTTTTATTTGTTAGACATCCTAAACTACCTCAGCGCTAGTATGAGCGTATGTATAACCTCATGGTTATCGCAAGTGAACTCGACTTTCGGGGATATTCGAATTTGGATTCGTGTGCTTGCACAAGTAATGCATTGCTTCATTTAGGTGATTAACAGTCTTGCTGGTTATTAACAGTCTTTATGAAGACTAGGTAACGCAGTATTTTCCCTCACCTTGAAACACCCTCCCAACCCAACCCCATTCCTCACCCATTTTCCATCGCCATCATCCTAGTAGTTTATTGCTTCAATTAGGTGGAGCTGGTTATTAACAGTCTTTCTTAAGACGAGGGTGACGCCGTGTTTTCCTTCATTATAAAACACGCTCCCAACCCAACCCTATTCCTCTCCCAGTTTTCATCTCCAACATCCTTTACCCTACTCTTTCCCCCTCCAGTCGACCTGCTTCTGCATCTAAGCTCCCCAAAACACAACAACGCGATCCTAATATCAAAAGGACTGCGGAAGCCATGGACTCCACTCCGGCTCCGGAAGGCTTCACACTGGTGAAATCCAAGGAGTGGTATCATATAGACTTTGCTGAGAAACAGGTTCATCCTTCTGTGCCAACCTCAAATCGATACATAGCACTTTCTACCAGAGACGAGGCAGATGTTCAGGAAATGCAGCACTCTGGACAGGAAGGAAGCGCACCAACTGACATGGAACCTAAATCGCAGACCCCCAGCATATCAGCTCTACGGGATACTCAATGTGCGTGCTCTGGCAAACGACATCCAATCCTCCCTCAACTCATCCGACTTCGTGGTACATACAGAGGCAGGTCCCAACCATCAATGCTGAAGGTCTACCCATGGGGGACAACAGCAAAGTATTCATCAAGACAGAGGTACACTTCCGGATCCTGAAAGGGCTACTCATAACCATAAAGATATACTTCAATACATGGAGCAGAAAGAAGGATCAGCTGCACTCCTTCCTTATCCGAGGACTGTCAGCAGAAACAGACCCCCAGGACTTTAGGTGAGACATGGATCTCCTGTCAGGAAAATAAATCAGCTACGTGGGAAGGTGGGAAAACTCCCTCTCTTCATAGCTGTCATCCCTATCACCCTTGAGGGGAAACCTAGGGACATCTGTGTGCTAAGTCCCCTTTCATATTGTAATGTCTCCATCCGTTCATAAAAACACTCTGACCCAAATATGTGTTTCAAATGCAACCGTTTTGTGTATTCCTCTATTGGCCTACAGCCAAGCAACTCCGCGCTGATGGCGCTGTGCAGGTCCTCATCACGGGAAGGACTGTTCAAAGCTACTACTACGCTAGACTACGCCTGTAAAATGCTGTAACTGCGGTGGTCCGGCTATAGCAAGGGACTGCTCTGTCTGGAAAGCTGAAATGCAGAAGAGGATGAGACCTGCGAGAGGCAAATTTACAACCCCACTGCCAAGGCCTCAGCCACCATCTGTCCCTACTCCAACCCTTGGAAAGCGGAACGCCTGGGGAGGAGCAGCCCTCCACTTTATTCCTAGGCAGGTCCAGGCGCCTATTTCTCAAAGAAAGATCCTTGACTTGCCGCTGCTACAGACTCCTAAAACTACAACCTAAGAGTCAGCTGAGGAGCCTAGAATACCCCTACGATAGCTCTCTCAATCAACGCCAGTGCCTCCAGAACAACCTATCAACAGCACAGCAACCATCATAAAAGCCTTCGAGAAAATAATGGTTCAACTGCAGGCTACCATCACATCCTAGTTTCCGGCCTTCGCCATCCTTCTCCGTGAGCTGGCTGCTCCAAATGGCCCATTACCAAGGAAGGAAAAAAAAAGTCTCTCCATCCTCACATGGAATGAGGAACTCCTGCTCTTTACAACTACCCATAGCATCCATGTCGCTGCCATCCAAGAAATTCTCTTGCGGCCTACAGACAGATGGACGATCCCAGGATACTCAATATACAGGTCTGAATACCAATATATACACCGCGAAGCCTGCCAAAAGAGGGGACACAGCAGCCTTCTTATACATAAAAACATATCTTATACTAACTTCATGTTTACGCTTTGACGACCTTCTTTGCAACTTTGTAAATGTAAGGTCAATTTCATTGCTATGCCTGTACTTCTATGATTTCTTGATATATATTGTAATTTATGAGTATTCTCTTTGTTTTAAACAATCTCTCACCCTTTTTTGTGATGAAATTTTTTCTGTGATCAAAAAATTATTTTTTATTAATGTACATATTTAACAGATTCCTATTGTTCTCTCTCTGTGTAAATATATTTCACACTTTTTTGTAATAGTTTGTAACAAGGGTTAAATAAAGATGGGACTTATTAGTCCCAATTTCGCCCAATAAAGACGTAAATGTAAATAATATGAGACGTAATAATAATAAGACGTAATGTGTAAATATGTATGTATGAAATGAATGGAGAGCATCATTTAACGTTCAAAGTTAGTCCTAAGAACTCACTTATACTTACTCTATGCTTCCTATGATACATATTTAAATAATAAGAAAAGTTGCAGCGAAAGGCGATACGTTATGAGAAGAATTGCTACGATAATTCAGTGAGCGTTACTGAGATGCTTCATGACACAAGAGGGAAGAGAGGCAGACTTTTTCTCTTTCATTTTCTTTATCTAACTTCAAGCATGTGAACCATGCGTTTTTCATCGCTTATCCAAGATCTATTCTGTCTTTAATTTAAATACAAAGAGAACGTCATTCTAGCGGAAGACGGTAATTGCCTAAAGAGAATGGAGGATACTTCAAGGTATTTAATACCCAATATGTCCAATAGTTTGACATAATTTTCCAAAAAGAAGATCTAGTAATCGTAGTAGTACATGTAGTTTCCGTAGTGTAGTGGTTATCACGTGCTCCTCACACGCGCAAGAACCACGGTTCCATCCAGGGCGGAAACAGTGGATAGTATAGTATTAGATTGAGAAAGGGAAACTTGTTTTTTATTTATCCTGTCTTTACGAATTTCTGTAACACTGGGACTGAAGGTATCTTCATAATAGGGAACATACTTCCATAATAGTTTCGTTCGAGCAATAGCATCGAGCGGATGTGTTTCCGTGACTGGTCAGTGACTGATTTGTGTTCCCATGAGAAAGCGTTTTTGCTTTTGATAAGCAGGTTTTCTCGGAATAGGGATTGGTTTTCGGAATATTAAGTGAAAATTGCAGTTTGGAATTGGAGCAAGTGAATACCATCGCCATTAATTTGGAAAATGTTCCAGTTAAGCCAACGCCGACGCAAATCCACAGATTTATTTCTAAATACATTAAAACCCGTATAAGACGTTATCCCGCTTAAAACAAGATTTTCTCCCGGTCCCCACCACACGAATCACATGGTAAAAATACCGCTTGAGACGCTCTGCTCCCCGCTTGAGACGCGAACCTTGCCCGTCCCCAGATGCTCTACAACCAGCTTTAACCGAATGTCCGCCTCATTTGATAGACCAAAATGTTATTACGTTATCTGTATTCCGAATTTTAGCAATTTTGTTTTTCGGAAAGCGTCTTGAAATAATTATAAAAAGCCACTCCAAGTAAACCGTATAGGAGAAATTTCATACGTCCTGCCATCAAACCAAGTAAACTTATGGTATAATTCCATTATATTACGGTTTTAAAATCGTATCGGGAAGTACCTCAAATTATTATCAGAGTTTCTTGTACATTTCTAACGAAGAAATACTTACTCCGCCCTGGTGTCGAACCAAGTATCGGTTTAGCAGTTCTTAGGCTTGGATATGAAACACAACCACAAATACTCTTCATTTGCCGAATTATAGCAATTTCGCTTATCGGTAAGTGGCCAGAAAGAAATTTTGAAAAAGACTTCCTGTATATCTCTTATGGGCTCAAATCGATGCGTCCTAGCATCGAACCTGTGACCACTAGGGCAAAAATCTTTACGGCATACGATAAAAAATCTGTATCTTCTATCGATGACGTGAAATTCAACTCATTATCTTAACGGAAAATACCCTAAACTAATTTTTGAAAATTCGTTTATACGAATTGTCCTAGCATCGAACCTGAGGCTACTCGAACGAAACTCCTTACCCTATTCGATAGGAAACTGCATCTTCTAACGACTGCGTATTTTTCAGCGTTCTATCTTAATGGAAATTACCATAAACGAATTTTTAAAAAATTGCGCTCAATGTATTTAAACGGGAAGCAGCGACAATATACCAATTTTGAAAACTCGACTACGTTTAGTTTTAAAGTTATTGGGAAAATTAGAAATTCTACTTCGTCTGAAGTCGAATCGTGGACAGTTAGGTAAATAAAAAGTAACCTATCTACCTACTCAAGAAACACCTTATCATCCTTTCAAATTTCATCAAAATTGGCATGTCTCATGATGCGAATCGCATGATGCGAAAACAGTTAGACAAGAATTTAAATAAGTGAAGTTTTATGCTCAGTGTCACCCCTAATAGCCCAATCTACAAATTTTTCGAAAATTGCTTAAATGCGCAGACACGGCTTCCGTTATAGTTTTATCATATGTTTAGATATATATGTATACTTTAACGGCGCTACAAACATCTTTGATACAAATAACTCTAGAGGAAAAACATAAAAATTAAACATTGTTTTTTAATTTATATTTTGCAATGGATTATTTTAAATACAAATTTACGATAGCATATTTGGACGTATTAGGTTCCCCAATTTCAATCATATGAAGGTCTCGTCGCCCTTCATATGATGATTTGTCTTTCGTTTAATTTCAATTTCTTCTTTGTTTTTGTATTTGAATATATTTACTTCATTGTTCATTGTGAGTTCATCGTAATGATGCATAATATACC
>KZ309042.1:204493-215305 GCA_000376725.2 Ladona fulva
GGCGCCACACGATGCTACGAACACCTTCCAACGTTGGACGTTTGATAGTTCGTAGAACTGTGTAGCGGATCTTCGAACCTACGAGCTACAATGTCAAGCGTCAAACGTTCGTGTTGGACGATGTTCCGGCCGTTGTCGGTCTTTTTGTCCCGAGTCAAAGGAGGTCTCGAACATTTGAGGGAACTCGGTTGGACTGTTCGGCACCCGGCCACACGGTAGTTCATGACTGCATGTGAAAGAGTGCAGACATCTTTTGTGGGAAGTCACCTTTTTATTGCGACAGGTAATTAACTGAACAATCATTTTATTATTTCTGCCTTTTATATGTATGTATGTATGTGTGTGTATATATGCACGTACTAAATACGACCAAGAATGTTGATAATACTATGTTTGAAATATCGTGACTAGTGACCGATTTCTTATATGTACATACACAATACTTCAAAAAGTGTTACCTGCACTGAATATGAGTTACAGGATTTACGATGCAGTTTTGCAAGTAAATAATTCGTGGAAAACAACTAAAAGTTATAATAAATTTATTTTACAGTTAAAATGGAATGGTGTAACGAACTTATTTTGGAATTCATTGGTTTGTACGAAAAATATCCCATTCTTTGGAATCCCAAGCATCCGGGTCACAAAAACAGAAACACCCTTAACGATGCTTGGCTGAATATTGCGAGGGAAATTAGTACCGATGTCACCGTGGAATTACTCCGAAAGAAGAAGGAGTCCCTCATGGCCACTTACAGGAGTTTGTCAAAGAAAGTTAGAGAATCTGAAATCACTGGATCTGGAGCCAAAGATGTGTATGTACCGTCATGGTTTGCATATGACGCCATAGATCGCTTCGTTAGAGCCACCGGGAAGAAAATACCATCATTAAGTTCAGAGGTAAATTTTATTTTCAATAATACATAATAATAATATAAAAAGAAAATTTTCATTACTTAATCAACATAATTTTGCCATTCAACTGCTCCGTTGGTTGTAAAATATTGTGCGAACTCTTTTTGAATATCTTTTGCCTCCTGGGATGGTTTTCTGGGTATCTTAGGAAGGGGGGCAAGTGATGAATTGCTGGTGTCTTGACGCCAAGTTCCTGGTTTGAAATGTCCATCTGCTTCATAATCAAAAACTCCATTTGGAGTGTATATATGTCTAGAACTAGTACTTCGCCGTAAATAATTATGAAGTAGTGCACATGTCATGCAAACCCGAGCTGCTTTTTCGGGTTGTAGTAGCATTGGTGTTTTAAGAACACGGAATACAGATGCTAAAATCCCAAAAACATTTTCCACAATTCTTCGTGCTCGGCAAAGTCGGTAGTTAAAAATCCGTTCAATGGTTCCTATAGCATGATTTCCAGCGTATGGTTTCAAAATCGAGGTACTAAGAGGGAATGCACCATCACCTATAAAAACATATGGCACGCTCAGTTGTCGTCCTGGCAGGGATTCGTCTGGTGGAAGCGAAAGTTCCCTCATTAACATTTTACGATAAAGAGTTGTGCACGCAAGGACACCAGCGTCGTTCATTCTTCCTTGAGCACCAACGTCAATAAATGTAAAGCAATAATCTGCATCAACCAACGCCAAAAGTATGATGCTGAACGATCTTTTATAATTATAAAACGTAGACTCACTATGAAACGGCGATTGAAGTGAAATATGTTTGCCGTCTATAGCGCCAACACAATGAGGAAAGTTCCATCGCTGAAAAAATCCGTTTGCTATTCGTTTCCATTCATCCTCTGATTGTGGCAACTAAAAATAATAAAAAAATACGATTTAAAAATATAAAGGATTACCTAAATTTAATGCTTTTTAGTAATCAAATTACTTTAACGACAAATTCTTTCTCTAGGGAAACCAATTTAAGGAATCAATGGAGAATGATTCTCAGAATGAGCAAGACGAGAATGATCAAGAAGAAAAACAAGAGCAGGATAATGAGCCCACAAGTCTATTGTGCGAAACAAGACGATGCAGCCCACAATTCAACGAATTCGCGAATCCAAAAGAAAGCTGTACGAATTTTGCTTTACCTCTAAACCCCGCAAAAAATAAAAGAAAAGGAGTCCCCAGTGAAACCGAAGCAAACATTTAAAAACATTTGAAGCAAGCAGACGATGCTCTGGCAGCATTAGTGGCTACCAAACTGCAATCACAATCCGGAGGGATACCAGCGTCCCGGAGTCGACCCCGCCGCCCGAGGAGGAACTCACGCCGTCGGGGACCGAAACCCAGTCGACGTCGGCCCCGGGCCAGCCCGCCGACATTCAACCGACGAGGGTCGAGGGGGACGCCGCTCCCTCCGGGTCCACCACGAACCCGTCGGAGCAGCCCGCCGGTCCGGTTCAAGAGGCGCACCCCGAAGAGCGCGCAGCCGAGAGCGGAGATCCCATCCCAATGGAAACCAACGCCGCCGAGCAGCGCGCCGCCAAGCGCGGCAGGGAGTCGCCGGTGAAAGAGGTGAAGAAACGGGCGCTGGTCGCCAAGGAGGAGAGGACGGATCAAGACGTCGACGACGCCTACTCCACGACGGCACTAGGAGACCGTTCCCTTCTTACGTGGACTGGGGATCGAGCCGGGGACGTTCCTCGAAAGGATGCAGACCATGCAGGCGGGCAAAACCGGTAAGGCGCGCCAAAACAAGCAGGGCAAAAGGATAAGTACCCTGATAGCCCGCCTGAAGGAGGAGTTCCCATAATGTCTCGCGATCGCCCGGACAACGGCAAAACTCCCCTCACCGTCTTCCACGTCAATGCGGAATCCCTGAGGGCACACTGGGGAGACTTCGTGTGTCTGGTAAAGGGGGTCGACGGCCACATCATCGCGGTGTCGGAAACTCACCTGTGGCCCGCGTATTCCGACACCGCCTACTCCATTCCAGGGTACGCACTATTTCGCAACTACCGCGCCTACGGGGCCGGAGGCGGAGTCGCGATATACGTCCGGGCGGGGCTCATCAGGAGGGTGATTGACCGATCCATCTCATCGCCGGTCCATCGGGAGGAATATCTGTTTCTGGAAGTGGCGGTGGGTGGCCGGAAGATGCTGGTCGGGGTGGCCTACTGTCCGCCTAAACCAACGGCACCACAATCCATGCTGGCCCGGTTCTCGGCGGCGACAACCGGACGATCTCCGGCGGTGTTGGTCGGAGACTTCAACGTCCCAATCAACAGGGACACCTACGCAGCCCGTCCCTTCCTGAGGGCCATGGGCGACCACGGACTATCGGTGGTCTATCGGGAGCCCACCTTCCACACGTCCACCTCCCACAACACCCTGGACCTGGTGGTGGTCGCCGACCCGAGCCAGGTGATCCGGCACGAGAGGAGGGCGGCCCCCGGACTCTCCCGCCACGACCTGATTCGCTGCACCCTCGCTCTGAAGGTCGCGAGGGCCCCGCCGAGGATCATCAAGTCCCGAGACCTCCGCCGCGGTGACCTCGTCTCCCTCCTCGATGACCCGAGGCTGCGGAGGCTAGATGGGGTGGCGGAGGACGGGGACCGTTATCGCCGTCCTGGACGCTCACGCCCCAATTCGCTCGAGGAGAGTCGACAGGCCCCCCGCTACGTGGCTCGACGGCGACATCCGGAAGGCTATGGCGGAGCGGGATCGGCTCTACCGGCGATACACAAGGCTCAAGACCCCGGGGACCTGGGAACTTTTCAGGGCGGCGCGGAACCGGACGAAGCAGCAAATACGTAACGCCCGGTCCGGGTATTTCGTCGAGATGACGAGGGGAGGCGCCAACGAGATGTGGAGGGTGGTGAGGGCCCAGGGTAGATCGAAGACCAGGACGACCGGGGGGCTAGCCGTCCCCGCGGAGCTCCTCCTGGAACACTTCGCGGTGACCCCCTAGGACTTCGTGCGGGGCGTCCGTCCGCCCCCGCGGGCCGGGGAACTCCCCATATTCTCGTTCTCCAGGGTCGCAGAGGAGGACCTGGAGGCGGCGGCGAGGGCCTCCAAGTCCCAAACTCCCGGACCCGACGGCATAGCACCACAGGCCCTGCGTCTTCTCCTGCCCGCTCTGAGGACACCCCTCGCGGCGCTGTTCAACGGGTGCCTCGGCATGGGGGCCTACACGTCGGAGAGGAAGTGATCCACCATCTCTCCGCTTCCAAAAGCCACGACTCCGGCGGCATGCCGAGTCTACCGGCCCATCGCGGTGGGCAGCTGCATCGGGGGGCTCCTGGACAGGTTCGTCCTGGCGCAGGTCTCGGCCCACCTGGAGAGATACCTGGGAGCCTCGACCTACGCCGGGCCTACGACACGGTGAGGCACGACCTCCTCCTAGACGCGCTGCGCGACGTCGGCTTCGGTCCCGGGATCTTGACCTGGCGCCGGAGTTTTTTGGAGGACCGGTGGGCAACGTTAAGCTGCCAGGAGGGACCCTGTCCCGGATGGCGCCGTTTACCGGTGGGGGTGCCTCAGGGGTCCAGTCTCTCCCCGACCATCTTCAACGTCTTCATTGACGGAGTCTCCCGCCTGGAGACCGCCAGCCGAGTGATGGTCTACGCGGACGACATCCTCCTCATCACCGACACGGAGGGCCCGTCTCTCCGGGAGGCCATCGTCCGGATGAACGAGGGCGTGGCCTCCGTGTTCGAGTGGCTGGAGGGGGCGGGCCTCGCCGCCAACCCTACCAAATGCGTTGCAGCCATCGTCGGCAACAGGAAGATGAGGAGACAACACGTCGGCGAGGACACGCCACCGATCGTCATCTGCGGCACCCCCCTCAAGTACTGGAAATCCTTCCGGTACCTGGGGGTCACCATTTCGGGAGACATGTCGTGGGTTGCGGCAGGTCTCGAAGGTGGTCTCCCGGGTCCAGTGGGGCCTGCGCCGCCTGAGGGGCATGCATTTCCGGCCTTCGGCCAAGACCCGTTTGGCGCTGGCGAGGTCGCTGCTCTTTCCCATCATCGACTTCGGGTTGGTGGCATGCAGCGACCTCACGGGAGCGGACTTAGACCACCTTCAGGTGGCGCAGAATGCATGCCTCAGGTATGCACTGAGACCCGGCCCCAGGGACCACATGACCCCATACTACAGGCGGGATAAACTCCTGAAGGTGCTGGAGAGAAAGAAGATGGCCACGGTCCTCACCGGAGCGAAGGTGTGGGAGTCCCGGGCCCCGGCCTACGTGCTCGCAAACCTCCGCCTCCTGGGAGCCACGCACGACATCGCGACCAGGAACGCATCGCAGATGTTCCAGGTTCCATTCCACCGGTCCTCCAGGATGGCGGGGACTTTCATCAGCACGTTCGCCCGGGAGTACAACCTCCTCCCCCCTTCACTCGGGGGTAAGCAGAAGGCGAGCAAAAGGCACATACTGGACCATTACGCCAGCAGCTACGACCGGATGCGAGTGTGATGTATGCGATGTAAATGTGTGAAAGTGAGAAACTAAGGCGGACCTAAACTTTTGGAAAACCCATGTACATATCCTAAATTCTCTCTGTTTTTATCTCAATTCTTTCGTTTGTGTTTTTAGCTAGGACCAAATGCGAGTGTGATGTATGTGATGCAAATGTGTGAAAGTGCGAACCTGAGGCGGACCTAATCTTTTGTACAACCCCTTTACATATCTTAAATATTCTGTTTTTATCTTAATACTTTTGTTCGCGATTTTAGCCTTACATCTCATAAGAATATGCATCTGTTTTCTTTGTTATTTAATTATTTTTGTATATATCGTTGTGTTTTTTCTACATTTTTATTAAGTTGTGCTTGTAGAAAGAGCCCTGGGCCAGGGGAAGAGGGGCCATCTGGGCCTCATCTGGCCCAGGTAAAAGAAATAAAAATATCAAATATACCTCCTGTTTAGACCTTTGCACCTCTTTGGATCTTTCTCTCTGCTGTTGAGACCTTTGGACCTCTCTCCCTCCTTTTTAGACCTTTGCATCTCCTTGTAATTTTCTCTCTGGGTTTTGATATATGCATACATAGAATGGCCTGGACCAAGCCCCAGGTAGATAAGTTGATATATCTCATTATTGAAATACCTTATTTGTCTCACCTCGGAACAGCTTGTATAAAAACAAGGTAAAAAGTATGAGCAGCTTCGCAGAGATAGCGGAGGAGTTGTCACAGGAAAGGTAGAATTATGTGCTACTAATCATTCTGCAATTTGTAAAAAATAATTCGTAAAACATTTCAATTCAATAGTTTTACCAAAAACTTATTTCTAGTGGGTAATTTTATGTTTGTCGTAGTCGGATGAGATTTTACGAGTAATTACGATGACATGGGCAATTTGTTTCATTTTTTCCATTTTGGTACAGACCTTATACGACCGCCGTAGAATGCAAGAGGAAATGACACTTCCTGTGCCAGGACCAATTATTTGTTCTAGGAAAAAATTAGTGTTCTAGGAAAAATTATATTTTGATAATTTCAGGTGTACGTACCCTCACTCTATTACTTCCGGGAAATGAAATTTATCGACAAATACACTTCGCCGAGGGAGAGCCCGTAAACTTTAGATGACGAGACAGGTACGTTTATGTTACCTTAGTAATTACCTTCGTGTGTGAAACCTTGCAAGTAACCTCAATGCTCTGAGCCATCACCAAAGCATTCGATGTATTTTGATCATTCGTAAGTAAATGTTATAATTAATGAGTAAATAGTGGTTGACAGTGGAGTAAATAATGACAATTACCATGCACACCAGAGATTACTTACCCAAGTTCAGCATGGCATGTGTATAAACTGAATCTATTCTAATTACAAATTAAGCATATAACACCATTGTATTGCCATCAATTTTATTCCACAGGAAGTGTGCTGGAACTGTATGGAAGTGAATGGAAATTTATGGACAAGAACGGTGAAAACGGTTTTGTTATAATTGAACATAAGACGGGTCAGATAGTTATTAAGAAATGCTGCATGTCCTGTTTGAATGAGAGGTGTACTTGGTGATAAATGAACTGAAAAATATGGGAAGATCATCAAAGTTGAGGTAAATTTATTGGGAGAGAATGACTTTCTTCTAGGAAGAACAGGTACTAGATCAATCAAATGAACTTAAGAAACAACAATTCCTTCCTACTTATACAGGGGTTGTGTGAGAGCCACGATATGGTATCATGGCCACATATTAACGTGCTCAATCTTTGGTAATACAGATCGTTTACAAAAATACTGCCGCGGCTCGGCAATCCCATTTTGCAAATGATGCACGCTGATATTGTGTGGGTTTTGTGCAAGAACTATGAAGGTGAATTCCTGTGTCTTCCAGAAAACCATAAGGGTGACAAGCAAGAGAGATACCGGTGCAAAATTCTAATGCGTGACCGAAAATGAATACGTTGGTAAAAACAAAAAATGGAGGAAAACACTGAAGGGATTGCCAAGAAAAAGAAAGCAACCACACGCAAAAGGTCCTGACGTTCAGTCAGTGGAGCAATAGGTAATGTATTGCCAGTCTTAAAGGAAAGGGTTGTGGAGGGGGAGGTACCACTATATTGGCACTATGCAACGTAATGTTTACAGTCTTTTCCGTGAGGAGTGCAATAGTGTGTATTCAGGCCAGACTGGAAGGAAGTTCGGTATTAAGAGAAACGATTATGTGCGTGCTTTTACCCATAGCCAGGTGAAAAAACATTTGCTTCAATGTAAGCACACTAATAATACACTTTGAATTACATGTCTGTCACGTCTGCTCTAAATGGCCTAGATTGGACGCCTTGGAGCAACGTGAAATTTTCGGACGTAGTACAAATCCTGGTTGCAACATTTTCAATGAACATTTGCTCAACAGACATAGTCATCCTACCAGCAGATAAATGGAACGCTACGGTGATATTATCATCCGCAGCTTATCAAGAAGAGATCAATAATATCCTAGAGGACAATGTATACCGCATCAGATCCAGTGATCCAACAGACTCCATCACGATGAAAACAATCACCTTACTTTAGAAAGCAGGTGTTCCAGAAGATACCATCAAAAGTCTCCTACCTCAAGCCCCGGTTCCACCGAGACTATACGGCCTACCTAAAGTCCACGAGGAAAGTTTACCACTGAAACTGATTGTCAGTGCCATTAACTCTCCAACCTACCTACTAGCCAGATACCTTGCCAAACTTCATGTTGAGAAGAGCATTCACCACGTAAAAAACGTTTTGTAAAAACTATTTGTGAAAACTATTAGCAAACTATATCTGGATCCAAAGGACATTATGGTAAGCTTTGACATTATTTCTCTTTTTACTAAGGTACCTGTTGACGAGACCCTCAATATTCTGAGGCAACTCTTTGACGAAGACATGGTAAGTTTATTCGAACATGNCAAGTGATGAATTGCTGGTGTCTTGACGCCAAGTTCCTGGTTTGAAATGTCCATCTGCTTCATAATCAAAAACTCTTATTTGGAGTGTATATGTCTAGAACTAGTACTTCGCCGTAAATAATTATGAAGTAGTGCACGTGTCATGCAAACCCGAGCTGCTTTTTCGGGTTGTAGTAGCATTGGTGTTTTAAGAACACGGAACACAGATGCTAAAATCCCAAAAACATTTTCCACAATTCTTCGTGCTCGGCAAAGTCGGTAGTTAAGAATCCGTTCAATGGTTCCTTAAGCATGATTTCCAGCGTATGGTATCAAAATCGAGGTACTAAGAGGGAATGCACCATCACCTATAAGAACATACGGCACGCTCAGTTGTCGTCCTGGCAGGGATTCGTCTGGTGGAAGCAAAAGCTCCTTCATTAACATTTTACGATAAAGAATTGTGCACGCAAGGACACCAGCGTCGTTCATTCTTCCTTGAGCACCAACGTCAATAAATGTAAAGCAATAATCTGCATCAACCAACGCCAAAAGTATGATGCTGAACGATCTTTTATAATTATAAAACGTAGACTCACTATGAAACGGCGATTGAAGTGAAATATGTTTGCCGTCTATAGCGCCAACACAATGAGGAAAGTTCCATCGCTGAAAAAATCCGTTTGCTATTCGTTTCCATTCATCCTCTGATTGTGGCAACTAAAAATAATAAAAAAATACGATTTAAAAATATAAAGGATTACCTAAATTTAATGCTTTTTAATGATCAAATTACTTTAACAACAAATTCTTTCTCTAGGGAAACCAGTTTAAAGAATCAATTGAGAATGATTCTCAGAATGAGCAAGACAATATGTGTGAGCAAGACGAGAATGATCAGGAAGAAAAACAAGAGCAAGATGAGCCTACAAGTCTATTGTGCGAAACAACACGATGCAGCCCACAATTCAACGAATTCGCGAATCCAAAAGAAAGCTCTACGAATTTTGCTTTACCTTTAAAACCCGCAAAAAATAAAAGAAAAGGAGTCCCCAGTGAAACCGAAGTAAACATTAAAAAACATTTGAAGCAAGCAGGCGATGCTCTGGCAGCATTAGTGGCTACCAAACCGCAATCACTTCAAGATGCACCTGCATTGTATGGGCAACTTCTGGCTGCTAAACTTAGAAGAATGACGAATAGAAGTCAGCTTCTTTTGCAAAATAAAATAGACAATCTCGTTTTTGAGGCGGAAATCAGTGAGCTCGATTGTTTAAATGCTAAACAAGGGCGTTCTTCTTCTCCTTCTCCATCAACTAGTAACCAGTCTTTTACGACAAGCTCTATTCCTTCTCCTGAACTCACTGATTCTTTCCGAGGAAATGATAATTTAAGTGTTATTTCTGATGCAAGAGACGCATCACTTTCACAGTTCTATTGTACTACAAATAGCATTTTAGATATCAGCGGGGACAGGATGTAATGTAAATAATGTTTTTTAATTATGTATAATTACATTTATGGCAATACAGAAACCAAAGAAAAATTACAACATTGCAGTTTTTTCCTTACCTTTATTTCATTCTGTAGTACTTCAATGAGAGCTTGACAGACGTCAGGCAAGATGCTGCTTATGGACTGATGTGATATTTTAAATAGGTATCCAAGACTAGTAAAACTATCACCAGTAGCCAAAAATCGTAGAGTAACTGCTAGACGTTCTTTCACTGGAATTGCTTTTCTCATGTTCGTGTCACGTTTTCCTACTTTTGGACCAATTTCATTCAACAGATATTCAAATTCTTCTGAAGACATTCTACAAAAATTTTCAAATTTTCCTGAAGGTTCTTTTTTTAAATCTAGTAGCATATTTGAGCCATTGCACCTGAAATAATATTATTCTTCCGATATAAAATTTAATTCCTGCATATGCATTGAGTAAAAATTACTTCATTTCACTTAAAAATATTTGCTTGTTACTTGCCGTTCTCTGGACTTATGTAGAGATAACATCCACCACCTTCTAGTACGTCTTCTACGTTTCATTTTCTCAAGTAATAACTTGGAACATGATAATACTACCACTGTGGCAGCAACGACGGCAACCTCTTTATCCTCCTCCATTTGCCTCGACACTGGAATATTTGCACCAGCCGTATTGGATCAAAAATTCGTCACATCGTGTAGCAGAAACATTTGCCTCATCAACTGTCGAATCATTTGACCCAAACGTTGGATCAAACATTCGTCACATCGTGTAGCAGAAACATTTGCCTCATCAACTGTCGAATCATTTGACCCAAACGTTGGATCAAACATTCTGGCCAGCGTTGGACGCATCGTCTGGCGCCGGCTTATATATATACATATATATATATATATGGATTTCGCAAGGGATTCAGCACTATGGACCACATCTACATCTACATCTACATCTACATAAGTACCCTGCAAGCCGCCTTCCGGCGTGTGGCAGGGGGTATAAACACCAAGAGTAGAATTACTTCTTTAATTTATTA
>KZ309042.1:222814-247199 GCA_000376725.2 Ladona fulva
CCTAGATTGGACGCCTTGGAGCAACGTGAAATTTTCGGACGTAGTACAAATCCTGGTTGCAACATTTTCAATGAACATTTGCTCAACAGACATAGTCATCCTACCAGCAGATAAATGGAACGCTACGGTGATATTATCATCCGCAGCTTATCAAGAAGAGATCAATAATATCCTAGAGGACAATGTATACCGCATCAGATCCAGTGATCCAACAGACTCCATCACGATGAAAACAATCACCTTACTTTAGAAAGCAGGTGTTCCAGAAGATACCATCAAAAGTCTCCTACCTCAAGCCCCGGTTCCACCGAGACTATACGGCCTACCTAAAGTCCACGAGGAAAGTTTACCACTGAAACTGATTGTCAGTGCCATTAACTCTCCAACCTACCTACTAGCCAGATACCTTGCCAAACTTCATGTTGAGAAGAGCATTCACCACGTAAAAAACGTTTTGTAAAAACTATTTGTGAAAACTATTAGCAAACTATATCTGGATCCAAAGGACATTATGGTAAGCTTTGACATTATTTCTCTTTTTACTAAGGTACCTGTTGACGAGACCCTCAATATTCTGAGGCAACTCTTTGACGAAGACATGGTAAGTTTATTCGAACATGTCCTGAATTCGACTTACTTCATATACCAAGGGAAGACGTATAGACAAATAGATGGGGTCCCAATGGGCTCCTCTCTCTCTCCAGCTGTAGCGAATTAATTTATGGAAAACTTCCAAGTGAAAGCTCTCCAATCGGCAAACCTCAAACCTAAGTGTTTTTACAGATACGTAGACCTTACCTATGATAAAGGTACGTAGCTTTGTTTTTTGGCCACAAGGGAGGGAATACCTTGATGGTTTTCTCCTCCATCTAAATAACCAGCATCCTAACATAAAATACACCATGGAGCTGGAGGTTCAACAATTGCATCCCGCTCCTGGATATTCTCCTAAAGGGGAAACCCAATGGATCAACAGACCACTCCGTGTACCGTGTCGTATACCGTGTACTCCGTAAACCAACCCATATGAACCGGCACCTGAATGCTAACAGCCACCAACACCCGGCGCAACCTAGGTGAGTTCTCTCAACGTTAGCCCGTCGAGCGCACATTATTTCAAACCAGCAAAACCTTTGTTATGCAAGGGAAATGGCCACTGTGACTGCATTTACAAGGCGAAATAGAAATCCGCCTTCATAAAAACGACGCGAACAGGGACGAAGGAATATTCCTAAGCAAACGTTGGAACCCAACCCTACGGAAAATGCGGCTTGGCAGAACGATCAAACCCCAATCAGAGGAGAGAATGAACCGACCAATCAGAGAACGCGCAGGGGTTTCCGAATAGGTATAACAACCCGGGAAATACGCGAGTCACTTGTCAAATCTGCGTGACGCTGATTTAAGAGTTCCTCTACACACCAGGCAACGCAGTGGACTCCTCTGCGATGAAGCATCCCCCTAGCCCAACTAAACCCAACCCAATCCATCCCAATCATATTCCTCTTCCTGCTTCCTAACCTAATATTCTTCACTCCACACATTCTCTATCTGAGCTGAGCTGCTTCTTCATCTAAGCTCCACCCGACACTTGAGCCTGAACCTCGCATCAGGAGACTTGCTGAAGCGATGGACTCCTCCCCAGCATCATAAGGTTCCACTCTTGTGAAAAATAAGGAGCGGTACTACATGGACTTGCCAAGGAAGAAGCTCATCCTCCTTTCCCAACCACGAACCGCTACTCTCCACTCTCCTCCAGAGGAGGAGAGGTAGAGGAGCAAGAAATGCAGCACTCTGGGCAACGAGAGAATGCAGAAAGCGTCACTGAACCAAAGGCCCAGAAACCTTCAGCAATCCAGCTGTATGGGATCCTAATGTCAGAGTCCTCGCAAGGGATATCCAGTCTGCCTCATGTCTATTATAACTCTATTAATCTACTTTCATCATCAAATTTAGTTTTCTATCCGTAGGTTTCGCAGGTTTTTCACACCCTCCTTCTTGAGGGTGTTTTCCTGCCGTAGAGATTTTTCCCTGAGCACATAGCTTAGGGTATTAATCCACAAAGTTGTTTTCTTCATTGTACTCTTGCAAGCTCTCTCTCTCTTTTCTTGTCTCATATGAAGAAGGGTTAGATGTAAGAAGAGACTTGTTAGTCTCAATCTCGCCCTGAATAAAGTCCTTTATTATTATTATTCCAGGGACCTCTTTTTGATCTTGCAACCCCTGATGCCATCGAAGTAGCGGCGCATAGTCCGGCCAGCACTATCTCCGCAGCAGCTGAAAGAAGTATCCCCAGGAAGTCAAATTTCGCCACACCCCGGTTGGAGCTTCCCCAGGATATTTTCACAGCGATCAGAGAGAAAGATAGGTTAAGAAAGAAGTGGACTGGCGATCATCCGCTCCGACGTGCATTCAAGAGCCTTGGTCGCGAGATAAGGGGCACTGTAAAAGTGGACACAATGCTGGGAGTCCAAGACCTCCTCCATATGCACAAAAGACGGCTCTGCCTGGCGGATTGCAAAGTCCCTCAAATCTGCCCTACCTGCCCTAGCTGTTGCTGCTACTTGCTGGAAGATAGCAAGGATAATTCCAATTCTAAAGCCGGGAAAGTTACTGTCTTTGCTAAGCAGCTTTCGCCCAATCTCCCTCCCTCCTCCCTTACTTTGTGCGAAACGGGGCGAACTTGCCGGAAATGGACAGGAAAAAAAACCCATTCATGCCGAAGGAGACCTGAGTTGGTGAAACGGCAGAAGAGAGGAATGGACAAAATTATTCACTGCAAAAAGGACGTCGTAGTCAGTCTAGAACTGCACCATCCGCACCCAACGCTAATTCAACATCGGACGGAGTAACCAATTCTTTGCCACGTCAAACACCAACTCATGTTTATGGCGTCCTAAACATTCGCGGATTTGCGAAGGAATTTCAACAATGCGTAGGAGATTCAAAATGTTCCATATACCGCCTCGGACCATCGGGGAAAGAAGGCAGCGGACTTGGTGACACCTGCAGAATCATCATTCACCGGCCAGAAGATCTAGCCACAGTGAAGGAGTTTCTAAAAAACCAAGAGATACGTCACTCCACTTGGAATAATGAAAGAGCAAATTACACTCATTCGTCATCAAACGGCTATCTGTAGAAACGCAACCGGAGGAGATTTTCGAGGATTTAGAGGTGCTCGGAATTCCAGCCTGCAAGATCAACCAACTCCGAGATCGTACCGGAAAGAAAATTCCGATCTTCATCTTTTCCTGCCCAGTAACTCCGGAATGGAAAGTTGGAGAGATCTCTCGATTACATTCCCTCTTCCACTGCAGAGTAGGCATTCGTCCCTACTACTACGCTGGATCACAGATGTGCTTCAGATGCAATAGATTCGGACATTCATCATCAAACTGCTTCGCCGTCCCACGATGCTTTCGCTGCGCCGGACCGCATCTGTCAAAGGACTGCACCAAAGGAAAGGAAGACAAGCCGCTTTGCTGTAACTGTGGCGGCGAACACACAGCAAATTCACGCTACTGTCCAGTATGGAAGAAGCAAAAGGAGAGGAAAATGTCGCTCAACGCCTTCACTGAGTCACTAAGGCAGCCTCTTCCGCTCCCATCAACATTAACAACGCAAAAGAAAACTTTTTGTTTATGTATAAGTTAATACCGTTTGATTACTATGAACCCCCGAGATTATATGGCCTCCCTAAATTGCATAAAGCTGATTTACCCATACGTCCGGTGGTTTCGAGTGTCTCTTCACCTTCCCATAAGTTAGCCTTTAAATTAAACAATCTCTTAGTGAATCTAGGTTTCTTCAAGTCAAAATACATCATTAAGAACTCCATACACTTGACTGATAAACTTAAAAGTTTACCCATCCCACCAAATTGTAAACTCGTGTCCTTCGATATGAACAATTTATTCACCAACGTTCCAGTTGACGAAGCTTTGAACCTTGTGAAAGAAATATTAGTGGCACACCATATGACTCCTGACTGTGTTAATGACATTTTAAATTTACTCAGTGTATGTTTACGTCAAAATTATTTCCTTTTCAACGGCAAATTTTACATACAAAGAAAAGGACTGGCTATGGGATCACCGTTATCACCTCTCATCTCCGAAATATTTATGAACCATTTTGAAAATGTTTTATTTAATAGTAAATGTAATCCTTTAACAAATGTTGATGAATGGTATGGGTATGTGGATGATGTTCTTTGCATATGGAAAGGCACCAACCGACAACTCACTCAGTTTGTCTCCTTTTTAAACAACATCCACCCTTCTATTAACTTCAGTCATGAACTCAAAACTAACCACTCCATTAACTTCCTAGATATTAATATAAAAATCTTTAACACCCAAGCTTCCTTTTCCATTTATAGAAAACCAACGTACACAGACCATGTCATTCCTTCTGACTCTAATCATCCCTACCCCCACAAAACCGCTGCTTTTCATTCGTTAATTCATAGACTCCTTCATATCCCAATGTCCTCCGAAAATTTTGATCACGAATTAAAAATAATTCAATTTGTAGCCTCCAGTAACGGTTACTCATCTGATTTCATCAAAAAACTACTACATAGGAAACAGAGAAATTTAGCCCTACGGGAAATATTTATCCCCCCAACATATAATATTGAGACCACAATTACATGGTTTAAAATTAATTTTATTAGTGATTGCAGCTACAAATGCGCTAAGGTTCTCTCCACAGACTCTCGACGCCCTGATTTTTAAACCAGTCGGAACTTGCAATCTTTTATCTGCAACGGTAAAGACCGAACAGAACCAATTAAAAAATCTGGAATTTACAGATTAGATTGCAAAGATTGCAACACTGTTTACGTGGGCCAAACGGGGAGAAGCTGCCTCAAACGGGCAATCCGGGAGGTCCCATTTCGCTGAGCATCTTCACGACAATAGCCATTCTTCTTCGTTCTCCCCCGTTATCTTACACCAGGAGGTTAAAGGCAACAAACTTGACATATTGGAGGAACTCTACATCCATCACCACAAATTCCATTCTTTGCAATTGGCAAACGAGTTCTTATATTCTCAGAACCAGTCACCACTCTTAACGACACTCTTTCCACACCTACCCCCCCTCCCCTCCATCCAGAAGCATACCTTGAGTGACACATCTGCTCCTTCCCTTACCCGTGTTCCCCCCCCCCCTTTTTTTCCCCACTCCCAATAACTTTTTCCACTTGTATAAATACTCTGCTCAGCTAACAGCTCCTCAGTTCTGATGATGCTGTTTCACACCGAAACCGGTTAATTCGACATTGCATGTTTTGTGGAATTATACTGATTTTCCACCAAATATCGCTTGCCTACATTAAATTTATCACACATTTACTTTCAGGCAGTGACTTGAAATGTTTTAGTGCCAGGGTGTCTCCTGAACAGAGGATTTAAAGCTTCAATTTATGGAAGGGCACCTGTCATTGACCCATTACAAGCTTTGTGGGTCCCAAGGTGCTACACGAAAACAAAAACCTTTGGCAGAAATTACCAGCATATTAAATGCATGTGCGACCGGGGCTCACAAGTCAGTGGAGAAGTGGGCAAAGGTAACTTCTGATATACATCATTGGAACTTTTCTATTCATGAGGTGTCATAATTGTGCAACAGGTATGTTAAGAATGATGAAATGCAATGTGAATCCTTAGAGCTGGCAAGACTGGAGGTGTGACGTGAATGGGAAATGGCAGAGGCAGAGGAGACATGCTGGTGGTACTGGAGGAGGGCCACCTGTACCACTCCTGACAGCAGCAGAAGAAAGACTTCTGCAAGTCATAGGACGCGCTGCTGCTGTTGGGATAGAAGTATTGTGTGACCCCTTTCTTGTATATGAACATTTACTGAAACAGAGTAGTTCAGTAAAGTTTTAACATAACATACACACAGTTTCACTGAATAAATTTGTATAATTGATACATGACCCACACATCTAACATACATATCCAAGTGGAATATTATTGTTAAGCTGATTCATTGTTTGTTGGATGTGTAATTTTTCCTTAATCAAATGTAGCATGTCTGATAATAGTTTCTTGCATGAGATTCGTCTTTCGGTGTGAGGAGACTGCTGAGCGACTGAGCTCTACACTTCCTCAGAATCAAAGTAGGTAGTCAGGTCTTAAGCAGTCTTCAGGAATTTACAGAGTTAATTGTTATTCCTGAGGATTGCAACCCAAGCACATTCAGTCATCCTCCTCTCCAGTACTAATACACCCTCGAGCCAGCAAAACCTAAGGAGGGGACTGGAGTAGTAGTAGTAGTAGTTGGATTTAAGGTGCTTCGACAGCTGACTAAGAGGAAACGAGGAGTCGATTACGGTGAGTGTTTTTGCTTGTATAGTAATTCCATTAATTGTTTAGTCACTTCATTTCATGATAAAAACCAGTTTTACTGTAGNACGTGCGCCTCACACGCGCAAGGTCCCCGGTTCGATCCCGGGCGGAAACAATTTTTTAACCGTAGCTGTGCGAATCTAGATTCCTTGAATGAAATCAGCTTTTTTCACTCGATAGAGAAACATCTTTTAAAATCTGTCCCGAGTCTTTATTAGTATGCTTTTTGCGAAAATGAAGTGTAGTGCATGCAATAAAAAACTGCCACATGCCGTTGATTACAACCGATGCTACAACTGTAATTCCCATCTGCATTCCGAATGTACGTCTTTTAGAGTGTCCGAGAGTCGTAAAACGTCTTCCAGCAGAAGGAAATCTTGGAGGTGTGCACCTTATGGAATTGCTGCAAAACTTAGACGTTTAACAAACAAAGACAACGATAGGAAGTCGTTAGTTATGCCGTAATTGAAGTTTGAAGTGAAGTGACATGATATATTTCTAATTTTCCATAAAAACAAAAGAGAAGTATAGAAAAGTGTTAGAAGTGGTTGTAGCTGAGGGTAACTTTGAAAACGCATTTAAATACTAAAGCATAAAAAGTTGCTAAAGCGTTTTGGGTTTAGGTCTTTAATGTGGGCTAAATGGAAGATTAATATGTAATTATTTTCGGTGAGACAAGGCTGCCCACTGTCTATGCACCTGCTCATAATACCTTTAGAGCCGCTGTTCGAAAGGATCCGGAGGAATGCGATAGGAATGAAAATCGGGGAAAAGGCAACAGAATGTGTGGCCTACACCGTAACGTGTACGACGTAACAAAATCCCTGTCGTCCGAGAGCGATATAAAGATATGCATAAAAATAATAGAAGAAGTCCAACAAATTAGCGGCATCCGAGCTAATTAACAGCAAAAAAAAGTATTTTAATTGTCCCCACGTTTTATCTATATTAGAGAGACTGGTCGTAATTTTCAGAAAGATGCTGAAGGGCATAAGAGTTCCTTCCTTATGAATTCCGGAAACTCACATTTTGCTATTCACCTAATTGATAATAATCATAATGCTTCCTTCCTCCACTCACTAACCCTCCATCTTGGACACAAAGTGAAAAAACTTAACCTGTTAGAATAATAACAAAGCCATCATCACCAACGATTTTCTATGAACCTACCTCACGAATATCTCTTATCAGAGAATCCTTCACCACTGCTAATGTCTCTTAATTCCCTATTTACCGGAGTTCACAAAAATCATACATTGTCGGGAGCTAACTAAATAAAAATTTTCAGGATTGATCATTATTTGCAAAAATAACTCTTAAATTATAGTAAACTCTCTTCGGTTAAGTGACAGAAGAGATGGAAAGTAAAAGTATCATTACTCCGTCAGGCATGAAAACGACCGAAGAGATAATAGGAAAACTTTTTGTTAAATCAGCTGACAGTAACGACGTATTATGTTGAGATGCTGAAACACAATAACGGAGCAACAGAAGGAATGAAGACACGTTACAATTTAGAAAATGATCGAAAGAAAGGCCTGAACATCATTAAATAGAAATTCATGACTGGAAGATTATATCCAAGCGGGATGAGATTGGAAATCAACTGGGATTTCCAAGGCATACAACAACAATAATATGAACATATCGTTCTAACGAATCGTTAACCTTTCCGAAATTAATGGAGCAGCAAAGAAAATGCAAATAGCTCATAAGATATATCGTAGAAATGGTAATCAGGAAGCTGAAAAAGGAAAATCCCCGGGAATCCTGCATGAGCTTTTCTCTTTCCACTTAGAGATAGTTTAATTGTACAGATACAGATAATGAAATTAATTAATGTCCTGGAAACTCGTTGTAAGACTCCCATGGCAATAAGCAGTTGGTAGACTGATGTTCAGAATCGTGAAGGGCCTAACTGAACATAGAATTAGACAGAGTGTATGTAAAAAGTGTAACGGGCTTCTTCCCCATACGCCCGGGTTCCAGAGAAAATTGACAAAAGAGAGAAAGTTACGCTGCAGAATATCCGTTACTTTCGCCTCATGGACACAACGGTTAGTGGCTTAGTGGTAGCGTTATTTAATTTTGGTTCACAAAGTCCGGGGTTCGAATCATCTCCGTGATGAAATTTAAAACGTTTTTTTACCTCTTTTCGTAATATATAATACAATAATTATAGCAATTACTATGATTGGTTATTTATCCGGAGTTCACAAACATCACGAACGAACCCGAATCCGAAGTCGTGCAAAAAGTGCGCTTTTGTACGACTGCGTAACCTCCTTCGAATAGCAGGTGCTCGAATCGAGAGGCTTTCCGACATGGCGCAGCCAAACTTGGAAGAAATGACGTCGCCGTCTCCAGACAATAAAATTAATAATAATAATAATAGGCGCCATGTCTCAGAAAGGTGAGTTAACTGTTGATTTACTTACAATATTACTTTTATTATCATACCAGCGTTACCATATTTAATTAATGTAATGTTATAGAGGCTAGTCAAAAAACTTGCTGTGGGTATTTTAGTTGTTGTCAGGGAATGTGCTGAGTAATAACAGGGAAAAGGGGNATAATAATAATAATAATAAACGGTCTTTATTCGGGCGAGATTGAGACTAGGAAGTCTCCTCTTACATCTAACCCTTCGTCATGATTAAAGACAGAATAGAAAGAGATAGCTTGCTAAAGAACAAGAAGAAAACTAATTTGTGGATTAAAAACCTAAGCTGAAGGCCTAGAAAAAAATTCCACAGCAGGAAAACACTCAACAGAATGTGAGTGTGAAAAACCTGCGAAACCTACATACATCGAGAGCTATATTTTATGAAGATAGTTGGTTGGAACAGTTCCTTAAACCCTTGTTGTTTAGAGAATACCATACTCGAGCACTTGGTTGGGTTCGCCTTGAGCCTCCAGTCGGAAGCCAAAGTGTGTACCCACTCCAAGTGACTACGACACCGCCAATTTCGATTTACTAGCAGACAAAGAGGTGGACGCCATGTCTGATAAAGGTAAGCAAACTGTTGATTAACTTATAATATTACTTTTAATATCATACCAGCGTTACCATATTTAATTAATGTAGCGTTATACAAGCTCCTCACAAAACATGTTGCGAGTAATTTAGTAGTTTTCAGGAAATATTATGTGCTGAGTAATAACGTTGCATAAAAACAGAAAATTGTCCATGCTGAGTAATATCGATGGCAAGTCAATAAGTAGTATACATTTTATTACCATCGCTTTGTTTCTTTAAACATCTGGGTACAGTAACAGTGTGAAGCAAGCTCGGATGTGCCTGAAATACATACTGCCAGCGAGTGGCTCGTGTAAAGAAATTTGTATGTACACGTAAAATGAACAGCAACTCTTGCATTTCGCGACAAAATTCGGGGTATAGTTAATGCAGATAATTTTATTTTTGTTGGTTTAGTACGGAAAGATGTCAACGTGAATTCTTTATGTATTCATATCTACCATTTTGTGGTACCAAAATTGTACAGCAATATGTACATAATGACCATTGATAGAGCCTTGTTCATTTGGTGAAATATCCACTGTTCAATCTGACGTTGGCTCGTTGAGTTTATGTGTGATATTTTATATATTCAGCAATGAAAAGCTATTCAATTTCTGTGGAATTAGTCACTTTAAGATATCGTGAATTCTTGAAACAAAGTTCAGTTTTAATTCTGTATTATCAGGGTTTTGGTTTCAGTCATTACATAAACCCTATAAGCATGAATGGAGGGTAGGATTATCTACTATCCTAAGTTTATCTTAATATTTGTTTATGATAAAATTGATAATAATTATTCTGAGCAGGTAATTTATAGTAATTCATTAACTTACTCTCAGTGAGTGAAGCAATTGAAAGAGGCAATGTCAGGGTGTCTCCAGAACAGAGAATCATAATGATTCAGTATATGGAGGAGCACCATGCATTGGCTCAGGGCAAGTTTTTTGAGGCGCAAGGAGCTGCCACTAGAAATAGTATGTGGGAAGATTTGAGCGGAGAGCTCAATGCATGTGGCACAGGGGCCACCAAGACAATGGAAAAGTGTGTGCCGATTTTGTCGCCCATTTACAAGTAGCAACAGCGAGTATGAATACCCGATCAAGGATTGAACTAGCTCCTGCCGCGGACAGTTCCGATCATTTCCGGAAAGGTTATTGGCCGCCGTCCGATTCCTGCCAAAATTGTGAATTTCCAAATTCCTTTGTTTTCCGCACTTCTCCTAATTGCCTCGAGAAAGAAGACCCGNTGAATCCTTAGAGCTGGCAAGACTGGAGGTGTGACGTTAAGGGGAAATGGCAGAAGCAGAGGAGACATTCTGCTGGTACTGGAGGAGGGCCACCTGTACCACTCCTGACAGCAGTAGAAGAAAGGAATAATCTGGTGCTTTCCCGGCGTATCAGATGTGTGAAGCGTTCTCGGGTTTCCAGCCGGTTCAGTATCTCCATCGTTGTCGACGTTTCGGCCTCCTCCATAGAAGCCGTCTTCAGGACGGTAGAAGAAAGACTTCTGCATGTCATAGGACGCACTGCTGCTGTTGGGATAGAAGCATTGTGTGACCCCTTTCTTGTATATGAACATTTACTGAAACTGAGTAGTTCAGTTAAGTTTTAACATAACATACACACAGTTTCACTGAATAAATTTGTATAATTGATACATGACCCACACATCTAACATACATATCCAAGTGGAATATTATTGTTAAGCTGATTCATTGTTTGTTGGATGTGTAATTTTTCCTTAATCAAATGTAGCATGTCTGATAATAGTTTCTTGCATGAGATTCGTCTTTCGGTGTGAGGAGACTGCTGAGCGACTGAGCTCTACACTTCCTCAGAATCAAAGTAGGTAGTCAGGTCTTAAGCAGTCTTCAGGAATTTACAGAGTTAATTGTTATTCCTGAGGATTGCAACCCAAGCACATTCAGTCATCCTCCTCTCCAGTACTAATACACCCTCGAGCCAGCAAAACCTAAGGAGGGGACTGGAGTAGTAGTAGTAGTAGTTGGATTTAAGGTGCTTCGACAGCTGACTAAGAGGAAACGAGGAGTCGATTACGGTGAGTGTTTTTGCTTGTATAGTAATTCCATTAATTGTTTAGTCACTTCATTTCATGATAAAAACCAGTTTTACTGTAGCATTCTCATGTATTTTCATAATTCATAAGAAATAAAATTCTGATTAAAGACCGTGAACGCGTTTTATCCCTCTCTGGAGGTGATTCCCATTGCTAAGGCAGGAAATCATTTTTCCCCGTGAAATTCTGAAATAAGGCGAATATATAGAGGCAGATAAGGAGATATGCGGTTCGACCACTGCAGATCCATAGGTTAATTATGAATCAGTTGAAGCAGACGGTCAATGAATTTTTTAAGCAAATGCCGACGATCAAGACCGCATACGTTTACTTTGGAACATTACGTGATACAAATTAGCGGCTTCTGAGTTAAGTAACAGCATAAAAAGTATTTTAATTATCCCCACGTTTTATCTATACTAGACAGAAAGGTCGTAATTTTCGGAGAGGTACAGAAGGGCATAAGAGTTCTTTACTTATGAATTCCGGAAAATTACATTTTGCTATTCACCTAATTGATAATAATCATAATGCTTCCTTCCTCCACTCACTAACCCTCCATCTTGGACACAAAGGGAAAAAACTTAACCTGTTAGAATAATAACAAAGCCATCATCACCAACTATTTTCTNACATTGTCGGGAACTAACTAAATAAAAATTTTCAGGATTGATCATTATTTGCAAAAATAACTCTTAAATGATAGTAAACTCTCTTCGGTTCAGTGACAGAAGAGATAGAAAGTAAAAGTATCATTACTCCGTCAGGCATGAAAACGATCGAAGAGATAACAGGAAAACTTTTTGTTAAATCAGCTGACAGTAACGACGTATTATGTTGAGATGCTGAAACACAATAACGGAGCAACAGAAGGAATGAAGGCACGTTACATTTTTAGAAAATAATCGAAAGAAAGGCCTGAACATCATTAAATAGAAATTCATGACTGGAAGATTATATCCAAGCGGGATGAGATTGGAAATCAACTGAGATTTCCAAGGCATACAGCAACAATAATATGAATATATCGTTCTAACGAATCGTTAACCTTTCCGAAATTAATGGAGCAGCAAAGAAAATGCAAATATCTCATTAGATATATCGTAGAAATCTGATCAGTAATAAAAGTAATCAGGAAGCTGAAAAAGGAAATTCTCCGGGGATCCTGCATGAGCTTTTCTCTTTCCACTTAGAGATAGTTTAATTGTACAGATACAGATAATGAAATTAATTAATGTCCTGGAAACTCGTAGTAAGACTCCCAGGGCAATAAGCAGTTGGCAGACTGATGTTCAGAATCGTGATGGGGCCAACTCAACATAGAAATACACAGCGTGTATGTAAAAAGTGTGACGCCATACGCCCGGGTTCCAGAGAAAATTGACAAAAGAGAGAAAGTTACGCTGCAGAATATCCGTTACTTTCGCCTCATGGACACAACGGTTAGTGGCTTAGTGGTAGCGTTATTTAATTTTGGTTCACAAAGTCCGGGGTTCGAATCATCTCCGTGATGAAATTTAAAACGTTTTTTTACCTCTTTTCGTAATATATAATACAATAATTATAGCAATTACTATGATTGGTTATTTATCCGGAGTTCACAAACATCACGAACGAACCCGAATCCGAAGTCGTGCAAAAAGTGCGCTTTTGTACGACTGCGTAACCTCCTTCGAATAGCAAGAGTTCGAATCGAGAGGCTTTCCGACATGGCGCAGCCATCCTTGGAAGAAAAGATAACGTCGCCGTCTCCAGCCGATGAAATTCCTTCGCTAGCGAACGACACCGCCAATTTCGATTTACTAGCAGACAACGTGGTAGGCGCCATGTCTCAGAAAGGTGAGCTAACTGTTGATTGCCTTATTACTTTTATTATCATACCAGCGTTACCATATTTAATTAATGTAATGTTATAGAGGCTAGTCAAAAAACTTGCTGTGGGTATTTTAGTTGTTGTCAGGGAATGTGCTGAGTAATAACAGGGAAAAGGGGGGCACAAGGCTTCATCAATCAAAATTTAAACTTTTGAAAGATCCAGTAGGAAACAAGAACTAAGTGTGTATAGTGTCTTATGAACTGGGATCTAGAAGCAATGGACTGTGTAATATTTAAACTTTTGAAAATTGAACTTCCTAATTATTATATCGTGCTTGTGAAAGGTGGACTGTCACTTGATCTCCCCAAATGTGGACTCTTGCTTCTGATATTAAACATTGATTTAATTTTTTTCAAAGTGGGGGGGGATGGATGGGAAAAGGGCCAAGGCTTCATCTGCCCCAGGTAAGATAAAACATAAGTCAAGACTTTAAACATCTGGGTAAAGTAACAGTGTGAAGGAACCTCGGATATGCCCGAAATACATACTGCCAGCAAGTGGCTGAGGTAAAGACAATGTAAGCATAAATGAAAAGAAACTCCTGCATTTCGGTGGTATAGTTAATAGATATAATTTTATTTTTGTTGGTTTAGTACAGAAAGATGTCAACGTAAATTCTTTATGTATTCATATCTACCATTTTGTGGTATCAAAATTATGCATAATGACCATTGACAGAGCTTTGTTTATTTGATGAAATACCCACTGTTCAATCTGCCGTTGGCCCGTTGAGTTTATGTGTGATATTTTAAATATTCAGCAATTTAAAGCTATTCTGCTGAGTAATAACGTTGCATAAAAACAGAAAATTGTCCATGCTGAGTAATATCGATGGCAAGTCAATAAGTAGTATACATTTTATTACAATCGCTTTGTTTCTTTAAACATCTGGGTACAGTAACAGTGTGAAGCAAGCTCGGATGTGCCTGAAATACATACTGCCAGCGAGTGGCTCGTGTAAAGAAATTTGTATGTACACGTAAAATGAACAGCAACTCTTGCATTTCGCGACAAAATTCGGGNAATTATTCTGAGCAGGTAATTTATAGTAATTCATTAACTTACTTTCAGTGAGTAAAGCAATTAAAGGAGGCAATGTCAGGGTGTCTCCTGAACAGAGAATTATAATGATTCAATATATGGAGGAGCACCATGCATTGGCTCAGGGCAAGTTTTTTGAGGCGCAAGGAGCTAGCTGCCACTAGAAATAGTATGTGGGCAGATTTGAGCGGAGAGCTCAATGCATGTGGCACAGGGGCCACCAAGACAATAGAGAAGTGGATTAAGGTAACTTTCGAATTGCATAATTCAAACTATTGTTTTACAAGAATGGCTGTATTAAATGTTTACCTTCAGTGCTGGCAGGACTGGAAATGTGATATAGAACGGAAATGGAAACGGTGTGATGGAAGATGTAGAATTTCCCATCACTCAATGTAACAATAGTTACATTCATAGAATTTCTCTTTCAGTGCCAGATGTCATCCTCTTCCCCTCTCCCCATTAACAGTGAGAAAGTGGAAATTACCTTTGCATTTCCTGAGGATATCCCAGGAACACTATCCTCATCCCCCCCCATTCCTGTTCTCCTTTCCACTTCTCTTGCAGTCTCCTCCTCCCCCATTTCTTCAACCGCCCAAACCCCAATCACTTCACATCCCTCACCCTGCCGACCATCAATAAGCGAAGAATGCTCTGAAAGGAATACGAAGGAGAAGAAACGATGGGAGAATGATGGAAAGCATTCGTCAGGGGAAACTGAGTAGCGTGACGTACACCAGCATTCCGAACCCTTCGTCAAACTTAGGTTTTCGTCAAAGAAATCTTCTCAAGTGATACTTGGTGGAACTTTATTACAGAAACACTTCCCAAAGCCATAACTTGTAAAAATTCCACAAAAATATTTGTGGAAAGCCGCGATTCTTCTACCAAATGCTAGACGAAAGCGCAAAGGAATGTGACGATGCTATATTTCTTTTCCCGGAAGACATGGAGGAATTTAAAGGGTGTTTTACCAACAATACTGCAGTAAGGAGCACCCGATACATTACAAGATGAGGTCAATGGCGGGATAATATCAAAGGACACCAGCGAGCACTATGCAAGAGTGTGCAACCGGGAAAGTTGTAGAAATAAGTCTGTTTGAACCATAAATGAGGATACGGTGGCCATTTTGATACAATTTCCGCCATATGCGCAAGACCTACTCCGGAAAACGGAACTCACGACGTACGAGAAGCTCATCACGATGTTAGGACGGAATGAGTAGTCACAGATGGATGTCGGGAGGTCGGAAGGGGGAACCCCGAATAATGCAGGCTTGGATACCCCTAATCCACACCTAGCGAGGAAAATATACCGCTCAGATATACTTTTTGTAGTATGTAGAAGTGTATATTTTTGTATGTACATATTATTATGTGGTATGTTTCTTTTTAATTTACGATTGTGTCTGATAAAGAAATATATCTCAAATACATATATTAAAATGTTTACATACTACTGGATCAGCCTATTTCTTTCTCCGGGCACCAGTGGGAAATTAATACATTTTCTCCTCCATTCCTCGGCCGCCACCAGCCAGTCCAATATCATACTTAAATATTTTCATTTAAGCCAATAATGATATCCTTGGTTTAGCATTACTGAGAAGAGAAAGGGGGAGAGAGAGAGGTTGCTACGCATCCAGTGTAATAGAAAGAGATTAAGGAGGATTAGGGGCGACTACCACTGCCCCTCCCCCTCCTGGGGAGGGGGGGCGCAGGAACTTGTGGGGGTCCTCGAATCCATTGGGAAAGCCCTGGATAAAAGAAGGCTCTGCTTGGCGATAGGTCTCGAATTGTCGAGGGCCTACGATCAGGCTCGACCTCCTCATAGACGCTGGGACCTTACCTTCGGCCTGGTAAAGGTGTACTTCTTCTTCAGATTCCTTAAAGACCGTCGAGCCACTATGCGGGTGGAGAAGGGTCCCCGTCCAGGGTGGCGACGGCATAGGTTGGGGTACCACAAGCTTACAGGCTCTCCCCTGATGCATTTCAACATCTACACTAATGGGGTATCCCACCTGGACACAGAGTGCCGCATATCCCTATATGCCAACGACGCGCTGCTGGTCGCGAAGGGTCCTCTCCTCCCGGGGGCCGTGCAACGCATAAACCAGTGATTGGCGAAGGTGTACGGATATCCGGGGGCGTTAGGGATGTCCGTCAACCCGGTGAAGAGCGTGCTCGCCGTCATCGGACATCGCCGGCTGCGACGGTGGTACGTAGGAGTGGACATGCAAGCCGTCATCATTGGCGGGACCCCCTAGAGGTACAGGGCTCCTTTCCGATACCTTGGGGTCACCATCTCTGAGGAACTCTACTGAGGAAAGCCAGTGTCTCTTAAAAGGTCGCGGTGTGCCATAGGGGCCGGTTTGTCGCTCTGGCGCGGATTTTGCCCCTTGGGGATTCACACCCATTTCAAGTGCCAAACCAACCTTGTCGTGGTAAGAGGGCTTGAGCCCCCAAGGGGTGGTGGCAACCCCCTGGTGGGGACTAACGGGGCTCTGCCTATTTTTGGGGCGGGGGGGTTAGCACCACCAGTTTATTTACATATTTGCTGTGTCGCTCCCAAGTTGAGAAAAGAAGCCTTGGATGAAGGATGGGCTCCACAGTGCCCTCCTCGCACTGAAGCAGCAACCCACCACCCCACCCCCCTACCCTCCACTCCTAAGGGGGAAACCCTCACAGCCCTCTCAGCAAGATCCTGTAGGACCGATCCAGTATGTGTGCGACCTGTGTAACCGGCCGTTTCAGTCCTCCCGTGGTGTTCACTTCAGGAGTGCCCACCCCGCAGAGGCGAATGAGAGAGTGGTGGTGGAGCGAGTTAAAGCACGTTGGTCGGCGGAGGAGGAAAGATTGATGGCCTTGTACGAGGTTGAGGCAATGCGCCAGGGGGCCTTCGTGAATAATTATATTCACGAGCGGCTACCTGGCAGAACCATAGAGAGTATTAAAGGGAAGCGGCGCCAAGCCGAGTATAAGCGACTCGTACAGGGCCTGTTGGATGCACCTCCACCGTCCCCACCAAGGGAGCCTGCGCTGACCCCTCCAGACAGGGAATCTCAGGGAGGAATTGCTCATGAAATATCTAGGCTGGCCGATAAATGTGCCAGCCTCCCTGCTGTCTGGAGGGTGCCGGTGCCGCGTCGCCTGGGTGAAGATAACATCTCCCTCCAGGAGAACCTCCGTGATTTCGAGGGCTGGTTGGAAGAAGTCCTGGGGGCTAAACTCCTTCGCTCCACCCGTAAACTTCCCGGCGTAGGATCTTCTGGGCCTGTACTTGGACAAGTTGTCGAGGATACTCCTCAGGCCACAACAACGTCTTTAAGGATGGAGGCAGGTCGTCCTGCCTCGTCTCCAGTATTGCCTGGGGTTCGGGAGAATGACCGTCGGGCGGTTCAAGGAGTTGGACATGTCCATTCGGCGGGCCGTTCGACGGTGGCTTCACCTCCCGAAGGATATGCCCCACGGCTATTTCCACGCTCCGGTTGCAGAGGGACGATTAGGGATACCTGCCCTTCGTTTCACCATTTCTGTCTTCAGGTGAAGCAGAGCTGCGGACTTGCTCCAGTCGGGGTCCCCGATCACGACAGCTGTTACATGGACCACCTATTTCCAGCGATGGAGGGACTGGTCCCGGCAGGCGTGCCTGAAGTTTCAGGAGGGTAAAGATCCGGCGGTGGTGCTGCACACACACTTTACGCAGCTTTTACACAAGTCCGTGGACGGCCGGGATCTCGCGAAGTCCGTCCAGGTTCGAGCTTCTTCGTCCTGGGTGGATGTATGCTTCGCGGGGATTCCCGGCCGAGATTACGTGCAGTACCATCATACCCGGATTAATGCCATCCCATCGATGATGAGAAACTCCAGGGGTAGGAGGCAGAACAGGGACATCTGCTGCCGGGCTGGATGCGGTGTTCCAGAGACAGCAGCGCACTGCATCCAGAGCTGCTGGAGGACCCACGGCGATAAACTACAGCAAGAAGATCGAAGAACACTTTTTAAAACTTTATAACGGTGTGCAGTGTTTTTCATAGCTGCTGGAGGACCCACGGCGACGGGATTCGAACGAGGTTGACGCTTGTGACGTCGCTGCTGAGCCGGTCCTCAACTACAGGTTGGTCGCATGCAGCGACCTCTCCGGTACCGACATCTCCCGCCTGCAGGTGGCGGAGAACCCATGCCTGCGGTACGTGTTCCTACTAGGCCCCTGGGACCACATGACCAAGTACTACAGAGAGAAGTGGTGTCTTGAAACGACAGCACAGCTGCTGCCAGATCCATAGTACTAAGTTGTGGTAGAGGCATAGCATCTACCCCATTAACGTATATGCAAGCCCTAGGCCTAATCGCGGAGGTACATGATATGATCTGACCTCCCTTAAGGTTAAGTCCTCTAATCCTACCCTTATAGTATTGTGATAATTGTGCTAGTGTTCCAAACCAAAGGTACCGGATTCAAGTCCCGGTTATAGAATGGCTGTTGTGTATGTAAATACTGATCATTATTAAAATGTTTAAGATAATATATTTACCTCATAATGAAGCTACGCGTCGAAACCTAGGTCATACGTATTAAATCCTGTATTACTTCTACAAGTTGTTTTTATTCCTCTTTCATCATTAAAATGTATCTTTTCTACGTTCTTTTTGTCATCCTGTTTCCATTAAAGAAATTATTATCGTTTAAATCTTCTGTTTCTCTTATTTTTCAACGTTCTTTTCTTTATATTTCGCACTTCCATAGTGAATGATTGTTACTTGGTTAAATAAGAATAGGATAAAATAATTATCCTTAGCTTAAAACCTATACCGAGTTTTGAATCGCATTTTGCAGCACAAATGAAATGCAGTGCATGCAAGAAAAACAGCCTCGTGTCGGTGATACATTCGATGCGACAATTGTGATTCTGGTCAGGAGCTTGAATGACCGGATATATACGGCGGGCGTGCGGGTTGGAGCGTCAGTCTGGAAAAGTGAACAGGAGCTGCAACCAGATCATCACGCTGACCAAAATATCATTTTGGATGTACGTCTCTTCAGTCCGTTTACCATAGAATGCCTTCCAGCAGAATAGAGTCTTAAAGGTGTGTACCTTGTAGAATTGCTGCAGAACGTGGACGCCAAGCAAACGAAGACAACAAAGGGAAGTCTTACCAATGTCTATAAATGTTTGAAACAGTTGGAACTGAGGGATAATTTGAAAGCAACGACCAACATTACCACAACATAGCAAAACTGTTATCAGTAAGAAGACTCAGCTTCAAAGCAGTTTCCGTAGTGTAGCGGTTATCACGTGCGCCTCACACGCGCAAGGTCCCCGGTTCGATCCCGGGCGGAAACAATTTTTTAACCGTAGCTGTGCGAATCTAGATACCTCGAATGAAATCAGCTTTTTTCACTCGACAGAGAAACATCTTTTAAAATCTGTCCCGAGTCTTTATTAGTATGCTTTTTGCGAAAATGAAGTGTAGTGCATGCAATAAAAAACTGCCACATGCCGTTGATTACAACCGATGCTACAACTGTAATTCCCATCTGCATTCCGAATGTACGTCTTTTAGATTGTCCGAGAATCGTAAAACGACTTCCAGCAGAAGGAAATCTTGGAGGTGTGCACCTTGTTGAATTGCTGCAAAACTTAGACGTTTAACAAACAAAGACAACGATAGGAAGTCGTTAGTTATGCCGTAATTGAAGTTTGAAGTGAAGTGACATGATATATTTCTAATTTTCCATAAAAACAAAAGAGAAGTATAGAAAAGTGTTAGAAGTGGTTGTAGCTGAGGGTAACTTTGAAAACGCATTTAAATACTAAAGCATAAAAAGTTGCTAAAGCGTTTTGGGTTTAGGTCTTTAATGTGGGCTAAATGGAAGATTAATATGTAATTATTTTCGGTGAGACAAGGCTGCCCACTGTCTATGCACCTGCTCATAATACCTTTAGAGCCGCTGTTCGAAAGGATCCGGAGGAATGCGATAGGAATGAAAATCGGGGAAAAGGCAACAGAATGTGTGGCCTACACCGTAACGTGTACGACGTAACAAAATCCCTGTCGTCCGAGAGCGATATAAAGATATGCATAAAAATAATAGAAGAAGTCCAACAAATTAGCGGCATCCGAGCTAATTAACAGCAAAAAAAAGTATTTTAATTGTCCCCACGTTTTATCTATATTAGAGAGACTGGTCGTAATTTTCAGAAAGATGCTGAAGGGCATAAGAGTTCCTTCCTTATGAATTCCGGAAACTCACATTTTGCTATTCACCTAATTGATAATAATCATAATGCTTCCTTCCTCCACTCACTAACCCTCCATCTTGGACACAAAGTGAAAAAACTTAACCTGTTAGAATAATTAAAAAGCCATCATCACCAACGATTTTCTATGAACCTACCTAACGAATATCTCTTTTCACAGAATCCTTCACCGCTGCTGTCTCTAATTCCCCCTTTACCATCCCTTCTCTCCCTCAAAACCTAAATCTTTGAATAACCCTTACATAATAGCTGTATACAAAATACTTGCGAAGGTTATTAAGAGAAGGATACAGATTGTAATGTAAGATGGACTCCAAAACGAGCAGAAAACAAACTCGAAAAGCACAAATATTATAAACAATTTTGCAAAAATACAACAAACAAAAAAGTTCCGAGCCGAGAGGTAGTTCGAACTACGAATGTTCTCAGAACAGCGCGCCACCTCACTGGATAGGCATGTTCAACCATAATGAAGACACAACAGGCTTTAACCAACCCCGAAGGAAACCACTCAATAGGATACGAACCAATCATGGACTATGCAATCATGGACGCCCTAGAACACAAGTGGGGCATCTTGGATTCACCCATGTGCGAGTGTGGTCAGCCCCATATCATAAGACACACGTCGGTCGTTGGGACGGTGCAGTATTTGACTGTGATATATACTCTGTTAATGGTACTGATCAAGACTTTATCGATTTAACTCCTGCAACTGGAATGAGGTTGAATCAACTATTCATTAACTTTTTACTAAAACTGTAAACCAGTCTAAAAGCCTTTTGTAACCTCGTTGTTTGCATTTAATGTTATATTTGTATTAATCTAGTCAAAAGTTCTTAGTCGAGTGTGTAACATAAAGGCCTTACGATAAACAAAAAAAATAAAACTTGTGGCGTTCGACTATGCCTCCCGGCCAGTACGCATGCCCGAGGTTGGCGCCGCAGTGGCGGTGTTACCGGTTTCCCCTACCGGCAGGGTGAGGAAGGAACCGGTATTGTGGGGAAATCCCGCATAAATAGCGAGGTCGGTAACCGTGAAGGCAGAACTCACCGGTCGATGCGGAGCCGACTCGCCTGCTGTACTCGCATGGATTAATAAAACACTTCGACGGAAACTGCGGCCTCATTCATTACGGAACCCTTCAAACCTAGATATCAAAAAGGCATTTGATAACATGTCTAAAAATATATCTTACAAGTCCTCAAAAGATATGGAATGCCGGAAAGGGTAGTAAATATAATTGAGAAATGTAATAATAGTTTGAATGCAAGGATTAAAATAGTCCTTCCCTACAAAAGAGGAGGTTTAGGACTAATAAACTATGAAAACAAAGGCAAAACCAACGTTAACTGGACAACTCCGTAAAGATCTACATAGTCAGGACGCTGATCTCAAGTCGCTATGCAGATTTTGCAAAGGCAGGTGAAATGATCTGCAGTCTGCGGGAGGACAGCCCGCTGTTTGGAGACAAGAATTGACGCTCGTGAGGTCGCTGCTGCAGCCGATCCCCGACTACAGGTTGGTCGCATGCAGCGACCTATCGGGTACAGACATCTCCCGCCTGCAGGTGGCGCAGAACACATGCCTGCGGTACGTGTTCCGACCAGGCCCCTGGGACCACACAACCAAGTACTACAGAGAGAAGTACCTGAAGATGCAGGAAAGGAAGAAATAGGCCATCATCGCCACCGGCCTTAAGGTGCGGAAGACCAACTCATCATTTTCGAGAACCTCCGCCTCCTGGGGGTAGTGCACGGGGTGGGCACGATGAAGTCGAGTTCTTCGTCAGTCGTACCCCGTCACAGGTCCTCCAGGTTGGGGGGTTTGTTCCTTCCCCTTCGCCAGGGAATTCAACAAACTCCCTGCTGCACTGCGAGCAAACTCCAGCAAGAAGATCGAAGAACACTTTTTAAAGATTTTTAACGCTGTGCAGTGTTTTTCACCCCGTGACTCTTGTACTTTTAACCCCTATTTATTTATTTAATTTTCGCATAATTGTTTTCATCTCCTCTGACTTTTATTCACATATTTATTTTCTTTACCCATCATGGATTACATTCTTACGAGTTTTTAAATCAATATATTTACTCCGTTGTTTTCATTGATATCATTGTGTAAAATTTTATTTCACAATTTGAACTTTTATCCTTCTACTGCCTTTTGTTTTATCCTTTGGATTTTAACCACGACTCTATTTACTGATTTATTTACTTAAAACCGATCTTATATTTTATTATCGTTATATATTTATAAAATGGTACTTGACTTACATGTATATCAATTATAAAATAATGTAACACCAGAGATACCCTGGGGTAGGGGAAGAATAGTTTACGAGACTTCATGTGCCCCAGGTAAAATATGGGACAAGTCAAGTCCCCGATGGGGACCCCTTCACAGCCCTCTCAGCAAGATCCTGTAGGACCGATTCAGTTCGTGTACGACCTGTGAAACCGGCTGTTCCAGTCCNGATATATTTTTTGTATTACGTAGAAGTGTATATTTTTTTATGTACATATTATTATGTGGTATTTTTCTCTTTTTTATTTATGTTTGTGTCTGATAAAGAAATATATCTCAAATACATATATTTAAATGTTTACATACTTCTGGATCAGCCTATTTCTTTCTCCGGGCATCAGTGGGAAATTCATACATTTTCTCCTCCATTCATCGTCCGCCACCAGCTAGTCCAATATCATACTTAAACATTTCCATTCAAGCCATTAATGAGATTCTGGTTTAGCATTACTGAGAAGGGAAAGGGAGAGAGAGAGGATGCTACGTATCCAGTTTAATAGAAAGAGATAAGGAGGATTAGGGGCGACTACTACTGCCACCCCTGCCTTGAGGCAGGTTGTCCTGCCTCGTCTCCAGTATGGCCTGGGGTTCGGGAGAATGACCGTCGGGCGGCTCAAGGAGTTGGACAAGTCCAATCGGCGGGCCATTCGACGGTGGCTTCACCTCCCGAAGGATATGCCCCGCGGCTATTTCCACGCTCCGGTTGCAGAGGGACGATTAGGGACACCTGCCCTTCGTTTCACCGTTTCTGTCTTCAGGTGGAGCAGAGCTGCGGCCTTGCTCCAGTCGGGGTCGCCGATCACGACAGCTGTTATCAGGACCACCTATTTCCAGCGATGGAAGGACTGGTCCCGGCAGGCGTGCCTGAAGTTTCAGGAGGGTAAAGATCCGGCGGTGGTGCTGCACACACACTTTACGCAGCTTTTACACCAGTCCGTGGACGGACGGGAACTCGCGGAGTCCGTCCAGGTTCGAGCTTCTTCGTCCAGGGTGGATGTATGCTTCGCGGGGATTCCCGGCCGAGATTACGTGCAGTACCACCATACCCGGATTAATGCCATCCCATCGATGATGAGAAACTCCAGGGGTAGGAGGTGGAACAGGGAGATCTCCTGCCTTGCTTGATGCGGCGTTCCAGAGACGGCAGCCTACTGCATCCAGAGCTGCTGGAGGACCCACGGCGACAAACTCCAGCAAGAAGATCAAAGAACACTTTTTAAAACTTTATAACGCTGTGCAGTGTTTTTCACCCTGTGACTCTTGTACTTTTAATCCCTACTTATTTTTTTATTTAATTTTCACATAACTGTTATTATCTTCTCTGACTTTTATTTATATATTTATTTTCTTTACCCATCATGGATTATATTTTTACGAACTTTTAAATCAATATATTTACTCCGTTGTTTTCATTGATATCATTGTGTAAAATTTTATTT
>KZ309043.1:11819-23278 GCA_000376725.2 Ladona fulva
ATGTGGCAACGCTGGAACGAAGGAGATAATTGGCGCGAGATTTAAAGAGCTAAGAATTTTGAATATCTTACATTCTACATCTTAATGTTGTTTACTTATCCGTCTAATCTGCTATAAATGTTATTTAGCTTCCTTTTCAAAAAAGAGCTAAGGATTCTACCTTTTCCCTTTGACATTATTGTCCTAAAATTTCCACACCACACACATTTACATTTATGCCCTGCAAACAGCCAATGGCGCGTGGCAGGTGGGTTAAATGTGCCTCAAAGGCAGAGTTACTATTGCAATTATTATTTTTTAAGGTAACCTTTTTGGAATAAACTGTTATCTAAGAAATATAAAATATGAGATGAAACTTAATAGCTGTGCACCTTAATGTTAACAATATTAATGTGATCACCTCCTGTGAAAAGGAAGTTGACAATAATTTAGCGAATTATAGACGTTTAGAAAAGGATGGTGAATCTTTCACCAATTCTACTGTTAATAAGTTTATCCTATAGAGGCTGTATGAATAATCTTTAATAATAAATTTTCTTTCAAAGAAGTTAACATATAGCTCTAACTGCCAATCATTGCACCATCTCATAATTTTATCTAAGTCATTCAACAGGGTAAATCTATCCTCTCTACTCTGTATTTCCCTGTAAATTACAGTATCATCTGCAAACTTCCTAACTTTACTATCAATGAGGAGATTGCCAAGGTCATTGGTGTATACTAAAAATAGTAATGGTCCGATTATGATACCCTGCAGGATGCCCAAAGTCAGCTTAACCACATTAGAACTAATTCCGTCCAGTACTACATGTTGCTCTCTATCGGAAAGAAAGTCCTTTATCCAATTTATTAGCTCTGCATTAATACCTGCAACTTTTAATCTATACAATAATGTATGATAAGAGACCTAATTGAATACCTGCCAAAAATCTAAAAATGCCTTTTATTTTTGGCAGATTTCAGGACATCATGTACTAATAATGCCAGCTGAGACACACAAGATCGAGTCTTACAAAAACTGTGTTGAATCCTAGCTATGAAATTGTACATTTCAAGAAAAACCATTAAAGAACTAGCAATTGTATGCTCCATTATTTTTCTGCTCAGTGATGTTAAAGAGATAGGCCTGTAAGGATCATCCTTTATGCCACTTTTAAACATTGGAGTGACATTTGCTATTTTCCAATCATACAGGGCTTTACCTTCACTCATCGAATTATCAAATATTACTTTAAGAAAAGGTGCTACGTTTTCTGCTACTTCCTAGAATACCTGAGTTTCATGCTTCAGCTTTATTCTGTTTAAATTTTGCAATAGTTAAATGATATGGTCTTCCCTAGAGGTGATTTTCGACATTGCTTCAAGCCTATCAACTTTCATTAGATTATCTGATGTACTATCAGACGTGAAAAGACTTCGGAAAAAATCATTTAAGATACATGCTTTGCCCTTAGCATCATTAATTAAATTACCACTATCATCTTTTAACAAACTTACCATTTGCTCTTTACCTTGGACCTCACGTGGACAGTTGGATATGAGTTCATTATGAAATCCCTCAAAATCAGCTCTCAGTCACAATGTTGTCACATATCCTTAGCACTTCCTCAGCCCATGTGGTCCCAAGTGTTTCAATACTTATGTCCAGGAGTTTACCTTAAATTCAGTTTTTTTTGTAATTTTTAGTAAGTTTGTAAGCTTTTGTAATTTTTCCTTTTATAGCTGGTGCTAAACCATCTAGTCTAAGAGCAAAATTTGAGTCCATGTCGAGGGCAACAGGGGATGGAGGAGTGAATGGTGTTGAAGAGGAGAGGAAGAGGAGAAAACAACAGGAAGAAGAAGAAAGGCTAAGGATGCAAAAGGAGGAGGAGATGAGGCAGAAGAGGCTCAAGGAGGAAGAGAAGAACAGGAAGGTGGTAGAAGAGGAGCAGCCCACCTCAGAAGAACCAGAGGACCAAGCTCCAAAGGCGAGGACCTCTATCCATGGTGTACCTATGCCCAGTGCTGCTGAAGTTAAGCTGAAGGCAAGTTTTAACTATTGTTCCTTGAAAAATGTAACACAATATTTGCAATCACTGTTAGTAACTTACTGCTTCAAATTTTATTTTAATATTTTAAAAGTGAAGAATCATGTTTTATTAGTTTGAATCACAGCATTTGATAGCATGTCATATGCTCCATTTTTTTCTAAAGTTATGGCTCAAAAATTACCCTGAATCTCATATGCAAAGGTTTGGCAATTGTTACTATTTTACTTATTTTTGCGATATTGAAGGATGTAAGAGAGATATTGAGCAACCTTGATTAATTGGAGTATATAATTGTAAAAAAATGTATTATGAAAACTAAAGCTTAAAAGTTAAATTGAACTATTACTTATGATTCAATAGTGCTTTTCAAACAATTATCTTACCAAACAATTATATGAATTTGCCCTTTAAAAAAATGGGAGTGCTTTTTATGTGCTATAAAATACTGTCAGTTGTCAACTTTGGTTCCAACAGACAGGTTGTAAGTTGACTTGGACACAAGTTGGATATTCATAGCTTTTTGTTTTAGTTACATAGAAATATTAAGATAATCATCTTGGGTTGAGTTACATTTTCTTCATATTATTAGCTGGAAAAGTGTAAGTTTTTGTTCATACATATACTTTCTATGTTTGCCATCTTGTTTCAAAATGGAGACTGTTCAAATGTTTACATCAAATGAATGAATGTAGATGCAACCTCTACTGATAATTTTATGACAACTGTGAGGGTTTAAGTGTCACCCACCTGATCTCATCATAAATGGAACCATCATATGTTGCATAAGTCATAAGTTGACTATTACTTGTGTAGTAATAAAGGTATATTCTGACTTTAGTCATTCTCATCACTCATATACTTTCAATATTTAAGGTGCATTTACAGAGTTATAAACATGGTGGTGTGCTTGATGATAGCAAAATTGCTGTAGTATGCATCTGTAAATTAATAAAGATTTTTATTTTAGGCAAGTGAGAGAGTAGTTGTTGGTGAAGAAAGTAAAGAGAAAGAAGTAATTCAAACAACAACGCAAGTGTATTCAAATGAAGAAGTAACTGCTGAGACTACATCTGTGATTCATAGTACTAATGTGGCTACAATTGAAACAGATACAACTGTGCAAGCAGAAGTTGTTGCTGAGGAAGGTGAAGCATATCAATATCTTGAAGAGGGTTTCGAATCGAATTACACTGCAGTGGCGCTCTATGATTATCAAGCAGGTAGGTCTCTTAATTTTTAATTAAGAGGGTTCTTTAGATTAAACTTGCTGTCATGCACTGTATGTTGACAGTTTACTGGTCAAGAAGCTCCTATTTGAACCAGCACCTAACTGACCCATCCCATCCATGATGATGCATGATATATTAAGAAATCTAAATGGATTGATCTTTAATATGTTGCATTAACAGTTTTCAAAAATCAGGATATCTATATTGGAAAAGAAGTAGAAGACATTGGGATCTATCTTTTAAAGATATGTCTCAACTGAAAGGAAACTGATTCGATGAACTAGATTCAAAATGTTGTCATCTTCAGACATTTCCTTGCAAACTTTTCCTATTGGCCTGATATCTAAATGCAGCAATGTTTGGAGGATTGCAAACTTATTTTTCTTTAATTCTATTTTTTTAATAATGAATTATCTGCTTATACTTTGCTTTACACTTTAAATCATATTAAATAATACTGGTTCATCACCTATTTGGATGCTTAATTTTAAAAATCTTTCCTGGTGGGTGTACCCAAAAGAAAAATAGGTTGCTGAAGTACCTTAGACTGCTCCTTGATGGGATTGAAGGTAGAATATTTGTAATGTTGATCAATCTATGATCTTTTAGGAAAATACCTGGGATAATTAAAACATGGTATTAGTATTAAACAGTAGATACAAACTTAAATTTTTTTGTGTCAGAATTTTTAAATGCCCTATTTCCCGGCCCATAAGGCACCCTATTTTCTCTCTGAAAATTTAATTTAAAATCTGCCATATAATAGTAATTGTAAATGATGTTGTGCTTTGACTCATGGCTATGTTATGCTTTTGTTTCATTCTTCCATAAATTAATGCCTTTTATTAATCTCATTTCTTTGTTTCACTTCTAAGCAGCTTACATTGCTGTATGTATAATCTTTGCTTTGTTCTCCTGAAAGATCATGGTGCATCATATTGGCCAGTGCATCTTATGTCCAGGAAAAACATTACTATTTTGACATCTATTTATTCAGTTATGAGTTTGATATCATTCAATTGTAAATATCCTCATTAGCCATTATGTTTGGTTGAATAATTGTAACTAATTTTATAAATAGCTCATTTATAAAATGTCTTACTTAAGCTTACTTCTACTCTGTTTCACAGCTGCTGATGATGAAATATCCTTTGACCCAGGTGACATAATTACAAATATAGAGAAGGTAAGCATTCTCTTAATTACCCACTAATGTTTCTTAAATGTCCTAAATGATAGAATCTTTAATTAGTTTTATTTGATGTCAAAATTCCTTTATTTCTTAGTCATTGGTCATGAGGTTAAAATTATGATTTTTTAAATGCAACTCTTCATTTTTGTTTCCATCATTTGTATGTAACTTTTTTCTAATATAAAAAATAACTTGTTTTCAGATCGATGAGGGATGGTGGCGTGGAGTTTGTAAAGGCCAACTTGGGCTCTTCCCGGCCAACTATGTACAGCTGCAGTAAGAAGTAGCCAATTTGTTGAAGGGCATAAAGATTATGAATTGGGTTTAAACAGTTCATGGAATGCCTTTACCCTGACATTACCATAATTAAATATAGCAGGTGCTGATGATGACAATGCAGATGTTCATTTTAGGTGTTTCTCCTGGCTGATATGTTTTGGCTAGCTGATCATAACCTGGTGCTTCTCTGTTTAATTTCATGTTTGTCTTTTGAAGTGATTTGCTGATAACAGAAAAAACTGTTATCACCTGATTAATCTATAAGATATTTTTTTATCAGTCATTTTAAAATGGATTGTTTAATTTTTATTTTCTTAAACAATTATATTGTTTTATTTTATCATGAAATGCAATATTAATCTGTTGGAAAGACACATATTTTAAATATTGTCATTGGTTAAATATCCTCAATCATGTGCACTACCAAAATGGTTCTAATTCATAGGAATATTATATTGGTATTCTCATTATTGTTAATTTGTAAGTCTCACGTGGTGAAATGTATTTTCAATGTCTGAATGGAGGTTATTTTTGCACAAATTTCATTTTATACATCTTATGTTTTATTCATGTGATGTAAGCTTTTAATTCTTATCTCAAAAAATACATAAACATTCCTTTTATATATTTGTATATTGAAGAGAGCAATACCTGTATGATCATTGATATTAGTTAAATCATGGTGCAGATTCCAATTTGGTTCATTTTTAGCCAACGAATGTTCCTATACAAAAAATAGTTCAGTGGGTCATTTGTAAAGAATACACCTGCTTTATCATTTCTGTCTGCGTGAGCAGAAATCTGATTCATAAATATTCGGTCTTCCTGAAACAGTTTGAATAATTATTAGATTGTTTCTACCCCATTTTCAAAGAAAATATATCTTTTTTGACAATCACCATTCTTATTCCCAATGTTTTAATTTTTCATAATTCAGCACTTTGAATCTTGAACAAGATGGAAACCTTGTATTGTTTTTAGTACTCAATGCAGTGAAATCTGTCACTTTTTCAGTAGAGAATATTCAAAATGTATAAACAGTATAGAAATGGATTTATTGATGAAAAATCGAAGTTGAACATAAGAAGGGGCATTTTGTACTTAAACGTTATTGTTTTGACTTAATGTAAAGTATTATTAAAATATATTTCATCATAAATCAGGTTTTGTTTTTTCAATCCTGCTATATGAACATTAACTGTTATCCTGTACTCAGTAGTATAAAACACACTCAAATTATAGATAAGTTGATTATTTATTTTTTCTCAATTGAAATTGACTATATAGCTAGAATATAGATTTACTTTATCCTCAATTTTGAAAAATCTTTTGATAAATCAAATTTTCACCATTCTATAATGCTTAATCGTTTTTAAAGAAAATTAATAAATTTGGTTTTAATATTCTAGGATAACCCTTACAGTCATATTGGCCGATCTATCAGCCAGCTATTTTTGTACTTTGGCCTTCTCTTTCCTCCTCACATTGCTTTCATAAACACTTTGTCATTATCTGTGATGCTTCTTTATCACTGTTGATGAAAATTCTTAATGAAACTGCAATGTGTGTAAGGATTTTTGATTGGAAAATCATTGGATGTTTTTTTTCCATTGTAGAGTATCTGTGTTGCTGAGTTAAGTTGCTTAGTTGCAATGTAAGCTGCTGCATCTCATCCCACTTTGTGTTACTTTTAATTTTGAGTTCTGACCCTCTACTCATGGGTATTGTAAACATTACTTCAATACCTCTCATGCTTATTCATCTCAAGTGTTATGAAACATTTTGTCCATGCAGCACCATCTGCCCTCTTCTCCACTGTAGCTCTTTGCTATAGCTTTTGAAGAACTGCATCAGTTCTCAAGTTCTCTTTTTTAATAGTTTCTTTTTGGCTTTTATTATTTTGTAAAGTATTTTCAAAATTAAAAGTAATAAAAAGTAAGGTATTTCCTTTTCTTTCTAAATACTTTTTGCATAGTAACTTGAATTTCACAAATTTTCATGGATTATTGTTGATTTTACAATCAATAATGGCAGAGCATTTGTTAGATGAGGATATTGAAAGTGTTGTATATGAATTGTGCGACAGCAACAAGTTTTCATTGGAAATGGATTATGAAGGTGTTGGTCCGCCAGACATTGATGCCTCTCTTATCTGTCCTGGTGGACTGAATTCTTTATGAAAGGGTATTTTTTTAAGTGTTCCTTGTCTGAAGATTTTTGATAGTGAAGCTCTAGCCATTTCTGGGGAAGATGTTTGGGAGGAGTATTTTGGAAAATGATAACCCACCCAAATCAAACTGTTTCAAGAGCTATCAGAACCAAAGCATGCACCCCTTCTTACTGCAGCTACCATTTGTTACTTAATTTTTTTGGTGGGTGACCTGGGTTTGTGTCCAAGTCTTGTCGCTATTTTTAAACTTGTTATTCCTTGGCATTCAGTCGCATGGCATTACCATGCAAAGTAAATACACTTTTCCTCAATCCTTGATATTGATGTGACTATCTCTTTAGAATATGGCTCAGCACCCATTTGATGTGTTTATAAACATCCATAATTTGAGTCTTTATTAAGATATTGGAAAGAAACTCGCTAAAAATATTTATTTTAATTGTATCCAAAGTCTCTAATGATAATAGTATGTAATTTAGATGGTGGATACTTTTTCACAATATTGACAAAATAATTTGTGTTCCACTTAGCTAAAATATTTTTATCATTTTAACAAATCAGTGTATGCATTATCAGTATATAAACCACATTTGAAAACAATGGATATGGACAACATACTATATTTTTTTCTAATATGATAGTTGTTCAATATCTAAAGATGTGGGCTCTGCTCCTCACAACACCTTGATTAGGCAGGTGATATTAAAACCAATTATACCAAGTGATAGCTACATTCATGTTAGTAGTCACACTCAATCTCTATGAACCAAAACAAAATAGATAAAAATACTTGGAACATGCAACTGGAATTAGTCATAAAAAGAAACAGCAGAATAATTTTCTCAAAGATTATTGAACGACTTAAAACCAAATCCATATTTCTTCGAATCACTTGCGGAAATTCATATTTCAGCCTCATCAACTTAAAATGTATGCATTAATAACAAAATTTGTCAATGGAATATGATTCTGTTCTGCTCGCTGATACTCTTCTTCCGTCATCTATTCATCTCTTAGTTCGGAGGAACATTTCTATAATAACTCGCATTCCAAAGTCAACAATATTTCAACCTTAAAATACATGCTGGTAAATGTATTTTAGGATATGGTTGATATGAAGGACATACTTCAGAACTGCCTCCACCTTTTTCCCAACAGCCGCTGAATTGCTTTCGGAGTCTTGATGGTATCAGAAATATATTATTTAGGTAACGGAGAAAAAATTGGGCAATCACTCCATGACGTTACATTATAATTCGAATTAACTACCCTAACAATGGAACGGTTATTTGACATTTGGAATAGCATTCAGGAAATCAATTGCATTAATCTGAATGGTGGCGCTGTTTTTATCACTATATTTGCTGACGGTAATATGTACATTCTTAACCTTCTACATTCGGACTTGCCAAACCCGGATAAATCTAAACAAATCAGATAAAGTTAATTAATTTTCTATATTAATGTTAAAATGTAGGCATTTCAAAGATGAATGATAAATATCAGTTACGGCACTGTAAATATTATCTAGAAAATAATTAACGATAGTTTTTTTATTCAGTCCAAATATTTTCTCTTAAAAACTTATATCGAATATTGGATTTCATAATTCTCGAAATATTTTTATATTTAACTATTTAAGAATTATAGTAATCGCAGTAGTTGTTTCCGACCCTCCCTTCCCCTCATCACCCATACAGCGCCACCCTTATCCGCTGTCAGAGCATAAAAAGGTTCGCAAGCCACCGACTCACTTTCGTCGGATCCCTGCTCGAAGACACCTCGCTGCCGTACGAAGGGCGTCGCCTGGCGTTTAAGGCCCTTTATGCAGAGAGCTGGTGGACTCTTATTAACGGGAGTCCTATTCAAGGTACTAGTGTTAAATGTTACTCGTTAATTTAGGTCCTAGTGTACTTTAATTTATTTTCTACATTAGTTTGATCAGTTCCTCACGGTGAAGTAAATGAGTGAGCCACGTGATATTGATACCATTGAAAGTGCAATTTCGTTCAGGTTCGCAGGAGTTCATTTAAGCTATTCCATGCCGCCATCGATTGAGAATTTGTTGCCCGAGCCTTAGTTTTAACTTTTAGATCTTTTTAAAAGGCAACCAGATTGGTTAAATTGTTCCTACGGTCCTCTTTTTCAGTTTAATGTCCCTCAATTTTAAAGTTCGATGCGTTTGTTCCGTAAGACTTGCCTACGCACATAAACTGTCCTGTTTAGGAACAAAAATTCGACCAGCTGATCCTTAGAGAGATAGAAAATTTCAATTTCACGTAATTTTCTGAATCGGAAACTTATTAAATTCGGACTTTAGTATTAAGGTTAATTTACTCTCGGATATCCTCTTTGATGCATTGACACAATTTACAACGGTCTGATTTCGCCTAAGTGGTACATCTCAGCCTGTATTATCTTAATTTTTGTTGAAGTAGAATCGGACTTAAATATAGTTCGCATTTGGGCATTGGGCTTTCGGGAAGGTTAAAAATTAAAATTAACCTACAGAGAAATAGCTCTTTTTCTTGGATCTAACTTCTCTCCGGTGCAATATAGTTCGTAATGTGTATTAGTTACGTGAGTCTATACTAAAGTTGAATGAGCTTAAGCGGGAAGCGATCTTGGCGACTCGGGTTCGTGGATTGTGATTACCTCGTAAGTCAAAAGCATGGGAATGGATGAAATAAATTTCCTCGACTTTTTGCCCTTTTGTCTTTGTGATAGCGGGTTCAAACAATTGATGCGGGGTTTTTGTGAACGCGTAGCCTTCGCGCCGTTGCAATGGCGACATTTCTGCGATGAATTTTACGTATCCTTAAAATAGTGTAACTTACTTGATGTTTTACAATTCGCGATGTATTAAATCATTATTTCTAACTGAAGAAAGGCGAATAATGAACTGTTCAATCAAATTTAGCATCTTGGTGCTGTTTGAGCGAATGTTCCAAATTTTCAACGATAAATTGTATCGTAATTGAATATCCAATTCTAGAACCTGCGTCAAATGTCACGTCGCGCAGCGGTTCATTAAGGTGAGTTTTCAGATCCTGGTTCGCTTCCGTAGTGGGATACGCCCGAGAAATGTCCTAATTGGTGCCTTTTTGTGAGATCAGGCATTTCAGCAACGGGAAGACTGTTACGTAACATCAAGGTTGTGTAACTTGATTTTTGATGAAATCTTTGCTATATACAGTAAAACCCGGTCAAGAGGCTTTTCGGGGGACCAAGCGAAAATCTCGTCTTAAGCGGGATAACGTTATAACCGGGTTGTGTAATGCTGGCTTTGAATCGTATTTTTGAAGAATGATCTGCTTGTCTCACAAAGAGAGTCTTAGTTACTTAATTAGTTTCACATTCCATTTCATGTCGGAAGAGAGGAAAAGAATAGGACTTTTTCACTATACTTAGTTCATTTATTTGTTCCCGAATGGATTTCCGCAACACCTCGCCTGATACTGTGAATTTTATTATTTGATCGGTTTACAAACTAGCAAAATTTACGTACTTGATGCAACAAATGAGGAACGATAACGAACTAATTGTTGATTGAATCTATAGATAGATTGTTCTGTTTCGCCATATCTTCTTTTTCTTCTCAGGAAATAAGTATAACGGCGATACAGATAACTTAAAATAACTTGGTCTATCAAATACGGCGGACATTCGGTTAAAGCGGGTTGTAGCGCATCCGGGGACGGGGAAAATTTGCGTCTTAAGCAGGAAGCAAAGCGTCTCAAGCGGTATTTTTACCATTTGATTCATATGGTAGAGACCGGGACCGGAAGAAAATTGTCTTCAACGGGAGCGTCACTAACGGATTTTACTGTAGTTAATTGATATTTCACTCTGAAAAAGGCGAAAATTTTAAAAACATTTATAAACGTTTTTTACGTTTGAATTTTTGAAATTTTTACATTGAATGGGTTCGTAATCTGGTATTCAATCTCTAAGGCCTCCGTTGAATGTTTCGCTGTGCAACTGTTCCCTCGCATGCGCTGTCTGAAACCGGATCAGGTGATAGTAACGTCTTACCTAATTTATCCATAAATGTACCTACGAAACGCCTCTTATTGGCACGGAGAACGCCACTCATTGGCTTTGGTGTTTCAATTCAAATTACAATTGTTGTCATTGGTCTATTGTCATGTCTAATTTTCTGACAATGAACAAAGTAACACAGAAATTCGTTGAAGAATCTCTTACTATAATAGATCGTTACTCATGTCGGTAAAATTTCCGAACTCGAGGCGTAAGCCCATAAGTAGAAGTACTTAAAAAGACAGAAAATATGTTATGTATTATAATTTTCTTTGGCTCAATTGGGTGAAATCCAAGTATTTATCAGATTGTTTTGAATTAATTAATCGCAAATTTAATTTATTCAAGGAATGTTATCCTTTTTTGTGATAAGTTTAAGCAGTCCTTTCTAGAGGCTATCATAGTTTGCACTATTTTAAATAACAACAAAAAGCCTTAAGTTTTTTTTACTAAGGCTAAAAACTATTGTAATAAATAATTAAAAATTGATCTTGGGGGTTAATTTAGAATGTACCTTG
>KZ309043.1:25083-48801 GCA_000376725.2 Ladona fulva
ATCTTAAAAAAATATTTTGAATAGAATTTATTTATAAATAGTTGAGTAGCAGCTGCTGGAATACGCTTCCTTGGAAATGCGCCGTGGAACGCACAGGTCGCTATAATTATCTGAAATCAAAAAACCAAAATTTTTCCGTTTGTAAATAGTAATACGCTTTGCATGAACCTAAAGTTTTTATAAAATATCGAAAATTAAATATTTAGCAACATTTTGAAAAAAAAATACAAATTTCTTTTATAAACAACTTGCAAAAAATATAGTATATTGTTGTTTTTTTGTAGGAACTTTAGGTTCATGCAAAGGAGAATATGTTAAAGAATACGTGCTTAAAATTCCATGAAAATCGGTTGGAAATTCGCTGAGCTACATTCCACGGCGTGCAAAATTTTACGTTTTGAGAAAAACGCATTTAAAGTTTTCAGAATAGGAAAATGTTTCATGAAACTTACATATGATAGAAGGGACTAGTCAGCGGTGTCTGGGCCGTAAAATAAGTCTTCCTCTTCCTCAAAATCTTTCAGTAAAGCCGCTTGATCTGTTTTCCGAGCTTTTCTTGCCTCTTGAGTGCTCTCGTGACTGCGACGCTCTTGTCTGCGCACACAATGTACGTCGTAGGTTTCTGCGAATTGGTTGCAATGGGGCCCGATTTGAAGCTGCAGATCGTTCATTAATGAAAAATGAAATTGTAGCCATCATTATATATGCCGGTAGCCAAAAATGCAGCAATCATGTTATTTTTGAACCGCAGTTAAGATGCTTAGGGGCCAGACCAGGCCAGACGCCATACAGAATTGAAACTCTCATTAGCGTTTTGAGTATAGCCACCTAAGCATCTTTCTATCAAAGAACCGCAGGACAGATCTTCGTATATTGGTAAAATGGCCTCTTTTTACATCTGGAAGTAGTGGAGAAGGGTGATGGAAATCCTTTAAATTTGTTTTCTGCTTCAGCAACACGAAAAGCACTCCATGAGTCGGCACCCTGGGGACAATACTGGTACTGCAGCTCATTGTCGGTTGAAATTGAATGGTAATAAGTAGCCGTAACTGCTTTCTTCATGTCATCGACAGAATTAACATTACACCTGGTAGCCAATCCGTAATATTTCGTTAATTTTTTTATAAGACTATCCGTAAGTTTTCTCTTTCCTCCGAGCTTAGCCGTTTTTTTTAATGTTTCGAGGTCGACTGCCCATTCTCATCTCCAAGTGGCCAACGCATTCACTTTTAATTACTTTGAAATCTTCACCGTAAGGTTGCCTGCATAAAATAGCTTTATATGTTTTTGCATCCCCATTGCCGACGTAGTTTCCGTACCTAACTCCAAAACGTTTCTCCGATCTCTGGAAATTTTCAAGCACAGCGTCCACCTCCATTTTTCCACCATTCTAATTATTGTGGTTCTGTAGGGAGGAATCAAGCAATGGTAAATGAAGTTGTCTTAATTAGCATTACCAGAATTTTTTCATTTTGAAGGAGTACATAAAATTGAGATTTTACTGCATTAATCAAACATTATCTAAGAAAAAAATTGAAATTGGGAAGAAGTTCCTTCTATCTAATAAAAATACATAAAATAACATACAATGATTTGATGATGGAGTTCTACCAAATATTGCTCACTAAGATGAATTTTTAAAATACAGAAATTATTATACTCCATGGCACTCAGAAATACTGTAGATTCTAAAGCACATACCACATTAAAACAGGATTCACAAACAAATTACCATCATCTAAACCTCTATCTCTAGATCAAAGTGATCCATGATACTTATCAATTATTGAATGGAGTTAAGAATTTTGATTCCTTTCATTTGAAAAAACATTGACAGCTATTGAAATGCTCTCAAGAATTCATTCCTATTTAACATTACCTGAGTGTCAGTAGAGTTAACTGAATTAGTGAATTGACAGGAAATAACTCTAAAAACTTTAAAACTCTGGGATACCCCTGAAATATATCCATAATAATACCACACTAAAATATCTGAATTCTTCTTGAAACCCCATATTTAAATTTGAGATCCATTCCATTATGACTGTTTACTCAATTGAATTGGTGTTTATTGAGCATTATTGTTTATCAAGCTCAATGTGGTTTGTATAATGAGATTGTAATATAATTGAATGCTTCAAAACCTGAATTGAATGATTTTATGGATTCAAGAGGTTGTTAACAAACAAATATTTCATGTCTACTGAGAACATGACATATTTCAGAAATAATGATATTTGAAGTTAATTACATTGTAATATTATGAAAGGATGTTATTTTCATTACATTTATAACTAAACAGATGGGGTAACGATAGATGAGGGCCTCTTTTATTTCTCTACCATAATTAAATCTAATCTTCTTGCACCAAGGAAATGTATCTTTTCAACCTATGTTATTACCACTAAAACAACTTTTCTTTCAAGAAAGTTTCACCAATATCTACTTTAAATTTCATAAATAAACATACCAATTATAAAAGTTTCTTTGTTATTAATTTTTTTCTAAATAATAAGAGAGCAATTGCAATTGGAATATCACCATGATAGTTTTAACTCTGTGCAAAAGGAAAGTGGCATCTGGATAACATTTATGTATTTAAAAAAAGGCACCTGGATAATGTTTCCGTATACATACCAACGCATGTTACTTTTAAAAGTTAAATTCAATGTAGAATAGAAATAATAATGAGCATTAAGAATTAAGGAAAGGTAAATTACTAAGCACTGAACAGCCATGTGGATGATAATAATGAACACTGTTTCACTGCTATTAAAGTGATAATCATTGTAATGAAGGAATCTTACTTTGGCATAAATGTTTTATGGCTTAGAAATACTTCTATTGTCATCAAAAACAAAGTCCATAAAAAATGAAGAGAAACTGATGCACAAGCAATAAATTCAAACCTCGAATTTAGTTGCTAACGGATTGTTTATTCTATGCATCAGAATAAAGAAAAGGTCAAAATCTGAATTCATCATTTATATTAACATTGTATTTTATATTTATTTCCAACCATTATTGAAGGTCTCAGTGAATGACTCCCTCTGTATTTCAGAATAAACAAATACTTCTAAAACCATTCAAACAAATAGATTAACTTATTTTCTAAAATGGAATAAAGAAAGAAAATTTGAAATCAATTTGTCGAGGAAAAATAGTAAGACATAGAAATACTGGCTCACAAAAGTCTTCTTCTGAAGACAGTTTTCCTTCTTTGGAGCTGCCATCAGGGCTGAGAACTACAATTGCAAAAATTTCTCTTTCTTCTATTCTGTCTAGCCATTATAGTATGAGATGTTTAACATCATCCACTTACTATGTTTAACCAAACCGCACAATTTAAATGGAGTTCACTGAATAACAGTTAAAGTAAATCATGATATAAACATGGAAGCTTTAACTCTATGCAGATTCATTTACAATGATGAGTTCTATTAAATATCTAACCATCAACCCAAACGATGTACTTCAAGGACCTTATAAGTATGATATGACAATCAATATGTGGAAAGATGGATACAGTCTGAATATTTCTTAGCAACGTCAACTTTATGATTGTAACAATATCCTAAATAATGGATTTAAATATACATGAGCAAAAATGCCTTTTACAGTATGAAATGCAACAAATAATAGAATTCTTTTCCTCTATGCAACAAAGAATTGTAATTAATTCAAGCAGCAATCTGCTACTCAAAGATGGATTATCACATGCTTGAAATATGTATTATTAATTTATTACATTTATTTATTCCTTAATTCAACCCCTATTTAGATGTAATGAGAGACGTAGCATGCAAGGCTTAACAAATCATCATAAAGGTTTTTGAAATTAAGATGCCAAAACAAAAGCAGGAGTGAGATAAAGAACTATTGGGAAAAAGAGCAGAATAAAGAAAGATTTATTCAGTAGGTACTTGAAATTGAATTTCAGAATAAATTCGTTTCCCTGACATAAAAATGGAAATAATCGACCTTCTTTAAAAGTATAAATCTCCTCGAAATATCACCTAATTTTAGACTATACGGAATAACTTATTTTTTAATTGAGATTCTCCAAAGGGATTGAGTTAAAAATTGCACACAGGTAACTATTAAATGCATTTAAATTAGCTACATGAAATACAAAATGCTTAATTTATCTTACCTTACTAGTTTAATTGCCAAATCGCCTCTGGATTAATCGCCATTCCATCAAATGATCGAGCGGCTCGAGCTCGCTACTCGGAGGAGTGATGATATATCGAAAGCTATAATTTCTCGTCAGTGTCGAAACTTTCCAGGTACCCAGGTACTTTGCCCAGGTAATTTGCAGGTACCTTTTCCCCTCGCAGCGCTAAGTTTGAATGCTAGAAATTCATCTTTAATAAAACCACTGCAATGTAAATCATTTAATTGGCGGATATAGAGTGGAAGCGATCACTTCCATTTTGATGATGTTGGAATTTGATTGCAATGTGATCTAATAGTGAATCTGTCATATAGTATGTATCTCGTTTAATTGTGCTAGTTGATCTAACTTTTCTCATTATTCCTGCTATTCTTCGTAAAAGTTTTATTTTCTTCTTTTGTATTTTTTGTTTTTGTCGTCTGGCTTCTTTTGCGTAACATATTACTGACCGAATTAAACTTTTGAATTATCTACGGATATGTATTTATTGTTCCATGCAATGTTTATACAACTCGTAATTCGATTTTCTTAGGGTATCTGGTATTATCTCTCTATTTTCCTTACTGTCGCTCAAAGGGAACTTTTCAAAGATTCTTATTAACATTACCACTTTTTAATCCTCATTGACAGTGCTAACAGATGCAAGCTTACCTTTCTAGGTGACTCACTAAGTATTATGACCTATAGTAGCTACTCATACATTCAGAATGAGATCAAAACAATGGCGTACACCTCTTTCTATTTAAATCTTAATGTTTTAGTATCAGGTATTTATTAATGAAATGCGACTGCAGCTTAATGCATCTTTTCGGAATTAAACTTACATTATTTACTTACTCGTAGCCTGAGAATAATTAATTTAAGATACCTGGTAGCAGTTTTGAAATTTTCAGATTTTATTTGAAATGTTTGTAAAATGTACCGAAAGACAAGATATCCTAAAGTTTAAGTAGTAAATGTCAATAATATACTGAAATAATGCTCTACTAATCAATTCTAAATTTATTAAAAATAAGTGCTTTTACGCAACGGACAGGTGGTCCGAAAATGATCTTCCTTCATAACATTTTCCACGTTATTTTCATTCAAGTACATATGTGGTAGACGTGGATGATAGGAAGAATCTGGTTGCCGCATGACTACGTCGCGAGTGCTGAGTGGAATTCTTCGCCAGAATACGGGAATCCAATATTCTACTTCGAAATTTTTGATTCAATCTGGATTATAGATTATACTGTTGTTATAAATTATCAAATTATAAATTTTTAGCTCTGAAAAAACCAATGCAAGCTATTTAATTGTATATTGTAAAATATATACCTATGCACACCTTTCAGTATTAATGATATTCTAAATTAAAATCAAAATTGTAATATTGGGTTATTTTATAACGGAAAACTGTCTACCTCTTGGTTCAATGAAATGTAAATTGGAGGAAAAATTAAGGTGCACCCTCATAAATACAAACACTCCACAGTTTCGTAAGATTCAAAACTTACGCTCTACCGAAAATAGACAATGTGTAGAAAAATGTCTGTTATGTGCTAGTAATTTTAAATTGCAGCTGTAGGAGTCTAAATGGTGATAAAGTATTCGATATAGCCTTTTATTAAATAGCAAAATAAAAAAATTATTCGATTTCACGATTTTGAGTCACCGCTTTGTCATCACGAAAATGCATATTGGGACAATTGACAGCGATTGTCATTTTTACAACGGAAAATGGTGTTTGAGTAAAAAAAACTGAAAATTATATCCAAGATGGCCTGAATTTGGAAACTTGAGATACGAAATAAACTTAAATACTGAGAGAGTTCGAATTGGTTCTTAAACCGTGCGTCATGCTACGTCACGATGGCGTCATGCATATTTCGCTTTCAAGAAAGGGTTAAGTTGGGACCAAAGGATTAAATTGGGACTAAATGGTTTAGTTTACCGAGTGACTTTGTGAATTTTGTTTCCAACAACTAATGGAAATAAATTTCATATTTAGAAGACGTAATGCTTTGATAAATTTCCATGTAGGTACTCGATCTGGTTTTCAAGATGAGATGATTTATATACATAAGTGTTCTACCTTTCAGAAGGTTCATATGCTTTAAATTCAATGTCAATATGTCCATATTCATTGTCATTTCTTTCGTTTTCTGGTAATTTACCCAACCCTTTGTGTCATCTGACATCTGTGCCTTTGTCTTCTCCCTTGCATTCTACCCTCGGTTACATTCTTCAGCAATCCTTCCCCTCTCATTACTTGACACACCTTTTTCCTCTATTGATGCATAATTACTTAAATTAAATCTCCTTCTAAAACATCTCTAGTATCTCTGTGTTTTTTTCCTATCCACCAAACTTACTTTTTCCATTCTACACCATTCCCACATCTCAAAGACCTTCTAATGGAGATGATGTTTTTGGACTTTTATTCTTCTAATTCTTTAAGCTCTATGTTTCACATCCATACAGCAAAACACTCCACGTTAAGTATTTTACTAATCTTTTCCTGATTACTTTATCGAAATATCTAGTCAACAGTTTCCTTCACTTTATGAAAACTTCCTTGTCCAATGCTACTCTTCTTCAAACCTCATCTGTACATCTCCCATCCCAAAAGAGAATACTACCCAACTAAGAGAATTTATCCTCCTATTCTAGTTTTCCCATCAACCGTGATCTTTAACTTTCATGTTTTTCATTTGGATTTCATGGAATGATGACTGAGATGGCCTTACTCCCATCACTGCAGGACATGACACTCTCCCTAGAGAGCTGAATCCACTAACCACTAATATGCCACTAACTATAACGTAACGCGAGCAGCTATGTATGACATTTCACATTCAAAGACCTATAAATTCCAGGAATAACCTTTTAGCTTTCATAAGATTCGATTGCGTATCGTTTTCGCAAAAAATTCCAACAAACGGGTACATTTAAGATTTCGTATTTTGCGATCCCCCTCCAAATCCGTTCACAAACACGGAGAGATACCGACCGAGGGTCATCTTTACGAGATCCACAGGATCAAGGTGTTAATACACAATTACTTTTATAATTGTCCATGTTATTTAATTCAGCTCTATAATGATAATAATAATAATAACCATGTCTTTATTAAGGCCAATTTTAGTCTAATGAGACCACTCTTACAAACTATTATACTTTTGTCCTAGCAGATTAATCAAAAATAACATTGCAAGCTAAAAATTCTAGGCTGATAGAAGATTGCAACATAATCCTCCAAAGGCTTATTTGATTAGCCAATAATGTAGAAAGGTTCCATGTTTCATTTTTTATGAACCTATTGGTCTCTCTTATCTTTTTTGTTGAGCCTTTAAAACATATCGATATTAGAGCTGATTTTTCCGCTGACATACTTACTATTAACTTTATTTTCATTATGCACTATCATCAGTTGCATCTGCTGTTATGCAACACTATCATGCACTTCTTTTTTAAATTCCCCCTATTATTAGTTTGATTTGTAATCATCATAATTTCTGGTGGAGTATTTCAAGGATTATGCAATTACATTTTATAAATTGAATTATGTGAGGGGCATCAAATATTACTTTGTCAAGGGAATAAATTTTGGGTGTTTTTCAATGATATTGAACATAAGCATCTGAGATATCTATTATACATACACAGACACGAATGTGTCTCTCTGGAGAAGCCAGATATATTTTTTGCAGCGGCTCCTGGACTCGCAACTTTATCCACTGTTAGTCTCTCTTTATTGTTTCTAATTATAGTGACTTTATTATTTCTTGGTTAATGCTTACATATATTGTAAGGAACTGTGTCACTTGTTGTAAATTCGCTAGTAAATTAATTACAAGGAAGGTAAGGACCGAATGACAACACGTGTTCTCGCTTCGACAGCATGGTATCACACTACGCTCAAGCATGGATTTATTTCCGGAAGTACAAAAGGAAAACAAAACAGCAACAGCAGTACAGTAACTAGATGGCACTCATGTGCAAATACACACACTTAAATAACAGAAACAAGCACAGCTTGATTATATTCCAATACCTGCCCTTAATCAAGCTGCTTTTTACATAGATTAAAACCCTCTAAACATTTAGCATGTTTTACATTTGACAAACTTTTTGTCAGGACATCAGCAATCATATTCTCGGTTGGGAGAAATTTAACTTCAACCACCTTACACTCAATTTGCTGCCTCACAAAGTGATGCTGGACATCAATGTGTTTGGTCCTGTTATTACAGACATGATTAGCTGCTATTTTCTGGGCTGGTTGACTGTCACTAAATACAACGGTACAATCCTTAATCCCAATCAATTCGCCCAGAAGATGTTGAAGAAAGGTAGCCTCTTTGGCTGCTGAAGTGAGAGCCATATATTCAGCCTCTGTGCTGCTCAATGCAACAGTTCGTTGTTTTCTGCTCTCCCAACTAACAGGACCACCAGCCATTTTGAACAAGAAACCTGTGTATGACCTCCTGTCATTTACATCATTGGCCCAGTCGGCATCAGCATACCCTAACAGCTTATCACCTGTTTTCCTGTAGGCTAGAGAAAGATCATCAGTACCTCTTAAATATCTCAGAACCCTTTTTGCAGCAACCCAATGCTCTTGAGAATAGCAGTTATTAAATTGGCTCAAATAACTTGCTGCAAATGAGATATCAGGTCTTGAATAAATTGACAAATACATAAGACAACCAATTAGAGCTTGGTAGGGAATTTTAGGATCACAATCACCTTTTCCCTTAACCAACTTTATCCCTGGCTCTAAAGGTGTTGCTACAGGCTTACAATCAATCATGCCAAATTTCTTAAGAACACTCTCTATATACAGTTTTTGATTTACATACATTACATCATCTTCCATTTGGACTGTCATTCCCAATACCTTTTTAACCTCACCCAAGTCTTTCATCTCAAATTTTTGCATCAAATCTCTCTTAAGTTTACTCTTTTCTTGCATATTATTACAAAGAATCAAAATATCATCAACATAGATTGCAATTATTGTCATACAGTTTTCCTTAATTCTAACATATACACAAGGTTCATTATCACATCTCTTAAAATTTAATTTCACTAATACATCATGGATTTTCTCATACCAAGTTCGTGAAGCTTGTTTTAGACCATAGATAGATTTCTTCAATAAACATACCTTGTGCTCTTGTCCTTTAACCTCAAAACCCTCAGGCTGATGCATAAATAGCTCCTCTTTCAGATTCCCATATAAGAATGCAGCCTTAACATCCATATGGTCTATGGGCACTGACATCTCCATAGATAGAGCAAACAATAGCCTCAAGGTAGAACTTCTCATGACAGGGGAAAAAGTTTCGTCATAATCAATGCCTTGTTTCTGATTAAACCCTTTTGCTACAAGACGTGCACGATATCTATCAACATTTCCCTTTGAATCCGTCTTAGTTTTGAAGACCCATTTACTCTCTATTGGCTTTCTATTTTGAGGTGGATCTACCAGAACCCATGCATTATTTTTCATCAAGCAATCATACTCCTCTTGCATTGCTGAACTCCATTCAATACTATTTTTGCTACACATAGCCTCACTCACAGTCAATGGATCATTTTTATATTCTTCATCAATCAATGCACTGTACAATATGTGATCTGGAAATGATTTTACTTGCCTATCCCTCAGTGGGTATCTTCTTCCAGTATTCTCCTCAGGAACTACTTCTGTGTTACCTATGTCTTGACTTTGGACTCCATTTCCTTCTACCTCAGTCTCACTCAATGGAGCATCCAGTAGAAGGTTATCAGGCTCTCTCCTTTCAAACTTTGAAATATCTGAAATGAAGGACTNATGAAAAGATTCCTAGAATGTGTGCAGGGACCACGAGAGGGAGTGTTTGAGTTCGGGGAACGTCTCCGCGAGCTTTCGGAAGCCCCAGCGTCGTCATCCGCGAATCCGCTGGAGGATGCGGGGCGGGCGAAATTTTTAGAGGAGTTAGCGCTCCAACAGTTTACGCGTGGGTTAAGGGGCGAAATCGGGAAATTCGTCCGCATTCGCGAACCCCCTACTCTACAAGAAGCCATCCGCGTGGCAATGTTGGTGGAACAGCAGCAAGGGGAAGCCGCGATCGAGAGGTGCAACGTGGTAGCCGAAGCAGCGCCGCCCGAGGCAGGGAAGGATGACTCCGCCAGCCCGGCTCATCCCTCACCATTGCCGGGGATGAGTTGCTGCCGCTGCAGAAACGAAGAGAGGACCACGCGCAAACCGAACCACGAGCTTGGGCATTGTTATGTCTGTGGAGTTTTAGGCCATTACGCAAGGAGTTGCCCGAACAGGAATTCCTTCATGTCCCCTGTCCACCCACCCGCGCAGCGTTTCCCCACACCCCCACACCGTTCTTTTTCAGGACCCCCTCAACCCTTTCCTTCGAATCGAGCCCGACATTCCGCGAATTCCGCTTCCCAGGTAGCTTCAACCCCTCGCTACCGAGATAGGCCCAAATGGCCGCCGACTCCCCGCCGCGAAGAAAATTATTCCCCAAACGAGAGATTTCCTGCCTCAGGCCCTCGAGAGTCAGGAATGCCTATGTGGAGACAATAGCGGGGGCAACAACCAGGGGAGAATGGATAGGCGACATAGGCGAAGCAGGAGGCGTTGGATACGGAATCAAGGCAAGAATCGGGGAAAGGACTCTTTTTCTTTTAATTGATACCGGAGCTAGTTCCTCCCTGATTAAGGAATCGGGAATNAGTTTGCCCTTAACTAGATCACTTGAAATTTTTACATTCGTATTCTCTAATGCCATCACCATTGGATCATAATCATGTGTAAGACCACTAAGCATTATAACAGCGATAAATTCGTCTTCAAGTGAATCACTGATGTCACTTATTTGTTGCGCTAAAAGCATTATTTGCATTACGTAATCTTGCATGCTACTAAAGTCTTGCAATTTTACACTAAATAACTTACGCAAAAGTCTTAATAGTCTCATAAGACCTTTATCCTCGTAAGCAGACCTCAAATTTGCCCAAGCTTCCCTCGGTGTTTTGGCCGTCCGAATGTGAGGAACACAGCACGCTTCAACCATCAAAGCTATCTTGCAAAGGGCCTTCCGCTGCTTCGTCTTCTCGTTCGGAATATTGGTCGGCACCGGGTCCTCTTGATCCTCATCAGGCCTTGTTACGTCCCATAGGTCGTCGTGGTCCAAATATTTTTCCATCAGGAACTTCCAATTATTCCAATTCTCACTGCCCCTAAGCTACTCAAAAGAAGGCAATGCTGACCCCGCCATGGCTTCCGTAACTCCGCTGTCGACGCTAGTAGGATCCGTAGTCATCGGTACAAAATACGCGTTCGAATTAATTATTAGCGTGTTTGCGAGGTACTGGGCCCATAACCTGTTGTAAATTCGCTAGTAAATTAATTACAAGGAAGGTAAGGACCGAATGACAACATCACTGACCCAGCAATTTTTTTCTGTAGAGACCCCAACTTAGTAAGGAATAAATAAGACATTGCTCCTAGGTATCATGGGTTTGGTCCTAGGAGGCCCCAAAAAAGGTACTTTTCCCATTTAAATACATTGCACAGATTTCCAAAAATTTGTTTTAAGCATTTTCCATTAAAATAGAAGGTTGAAATTCTTGATATCATTAGAAGATATGGATTTCTATTGCATGTTGTAAAGACCTTTGCTCTAGTGGCCATAGGTTTGCTGTTAGGATGCATCAAAGTTTGCTCATAAGATTTGTATAGCGTGGCTTGTCACATTTCTTTTTTCAAGTCACTTACAGAAAAGCAAAACAGCTAAAATTTTGCACATGAAAAGTATGTTGATATATTTCATATTTGACCTTAACAACTTCTAAACTGATCCTTGGTTCGATGCCAGGGCACATTAATTATTCCTCCATAAGAAATGAACAGGAATTCGATAATATTTTGAGCTACTTCCTGAAACGGTTTCATCTTGAAACCTGAGTGACAGGCAATTAGTTGCGTGAAGAATCCAACCATCTCACTAAGGAATGATTGAGACATTGCTCCAAGGTATTATGGGCTTGATCCAAGAAGGCCCAAAACAGGGTACATTTTGCGATTTTATACAATGTGTGGGTTTTCACTGATTTGTTTTTGTCATTTTCAGCTAAACGAAAAGCGTTGTGGACCCAACAATTCTTTAGATTGAAGACCCCGAGCATCACACTGGATAATCAATGAGATTTCTCTCCCAAGTAGTATGGGATCAATCCTAGAAAGCCCCAAAAAGGGTACTTCATATTCACATTCATACATTTCACGGATTTTCATTTTGCTTTTTCCATTAAAATAAAGAACCTTCCAGAAGCTAAAAGAATACTGTTACTGACCTAGAGATTTCTTTCTGCTAACAACCCGACTATGACACTAAGGAATAAATGAGACATCGCTCCTGGGTATCATGGGTTTGATTCTAGAAGGCTCCAAATAAGGCATTTTTTGCAATTCTATACATCCCGTGAGTTTTCAATTGAGTTTTTTTGGCATTTTCCACTAAACAATATGCATCACTGACATGGTGAATTTTCTGCTTGAAATCCCCAGTGAATACACAAGGGAATTAATGAGACATTGCTCCTGGGTACCTTAGGTTTGATCGTAGAAGACCCCAAAAACAGTACTTTTTGCTATTTTATATATTGTATGGATTTTCAAGATAGAAGGTTGAAATTACCGATATCGTTTGTATATATGGTTTCCTACCACATGTAGTAAAGACAATTCCCCTAATGGCCATGGGTTTGATGCTAGAACTTATCAAGGAATTGCTGCCAGTGGCGTATGGCTGGGGGTGTATCGATCTCTTACCTAACATACCCTATATAGTAATCTCAATACGATGTCATCTTGAAACAAAATGGTTGGATTTGTAGTAGTAAGTTGCCGCAAACCACCAGTGGCGTATGTCAGGGATTGCATGAATAACTTACCTAATCTACCCTACAAGGGCTGTATGATAAGCTACCTGTGTTAGGCAAGAAAACATATTTTTTTTAACTTCTTTTAAATTTATTTCTCAATATAGTCTCCTTTCAACACAAAACATTTAGTCCAGCAATATTCTAACCTTTTCAAGCCATCAAAAAAATACATTTTGTCAAACTCTGCAAAATAGGCCTCTGTTGTGGTGATGACTTCCTTGTTTGATTTGAATCGCTTTTCCCCAAGCCATTTCTTCATGTTTGCAAACAAAAAGAAATCCCATGGGGCCAAATATAGAGAATAGGGTGGATGAGGTAGCAATTCAAACCGTAATTCGACCAGTTTTGCTGTGGCAATTGCAGATGAGTGAGCTGGTGCATTGTCATGATGGAAGAACGCTTTTTTCTTCACGAAATGGGGCCGTTGTTTGCTCAATTCAGCATCAAATTGGTTCAATAAATCAGCATAGTACTGCTCTGTGATTGTCCTTCCCTTCTCCAAATAGTCAGTGAAGATGATACCTCGTGAATCCCAAAAAACAGTGGCCATGACTTTTCCAGCCAATGGAACTGTATTCGCCTTCTTTGGAGCAGGTTGGTGAGGTGAAATCCACTGTTATGACTGATCTTTCATTTCTGGCATGTAGTAATGGATCCATGTTTCGTCAACAGTCACAAAACGCCATAGAAACTCTTTCGGATTGCACTTAAACATTTCCAAACAGTGCTCTGAAGTTGTCATGTGATTCTGTTGAGATCAATTGAGATGTTTACAATGTCAGCAATCTCTCTGATCTTCACACAGCAATCTGCTAGCACGATATCATGGACTTTGTTAACTATATCCTACATAGCCACCTCAATTGGACTGCTTGGGCGGTCTTCATCAAAAACGGATGTTCGGCCAAGCTTAAATTGATTCAACCAATATCTGATGGTAGTCATCGAAGGTGCATGGTCCTAACAGCATGCAACTTCACCTTGATTCCCTCACACGTCTTCCCATCCAAAAAAGAGTAATCAAATCACCGATCGATAATGCTCTTTCTCCATGGTGGCAAGCAAACACGAACTTGACTACTTTCAACAGCTATCAAAACAAAACTGCCTGATTAATCTGTCTGAAATTTTGAGTCATATATCTAAAGATGGCATTAAATTATGGCATACACATTTTGTGACAGGTGCCATCAGTCGCTAAACACGGGTACTTATCATACAGCCCTCATATATGGTACTTCCCAATATGGTGCTGTCTTGGACATCCAATGGATAGATTTAGATTAGCCGCAAGCCACCAGTGACATATGGTAGGGGTTTATTAATACCTTACTTCATCTATTAGCTTCTCTGAAGCTATAATTGCTGGAGGTGAGTGCTGGAGTGAGTAATTTGAGTAGATATCTCTTAAATGAGATATCTTTTAATTTTGTCTGTTAAATTTAAATGGGATGGCTACTTGATAGATTTTTATGTGGGATTTCCCGTAGAGCTAATTAGATATAACTCAGAAGAGTTATTTTATTGGATAATTTTGTCATGCCGTCCCTTTGGCCAAAAGGTTGAGTGAAGGTATAAGCCACTGAAAATATTTGCATGAATCAAAAATGTCATGCTGGAGAGCAGACAAATTGGCTGTAATGCTATTTACTTAGCTCAATGACCAACACACTGTTAAGTACAAGGAAATATCTCCCTTATTATTTTCTCCTTCATGGTCTTGAATATCTGAACCTTAGTAAATGTAAATGTAACCCACAAAAAAAACATCTTGCTTATTGGTTAACATATGTATTACTGATAAAATCCCTGAAGATCAGCTTAGAGGAAAAAATCAGGGTAATGTAATCAAACCTACTTTTAGCTTTGTAGACATAAAATATTGAGTAAATGTAGCTTTTAAAATATTATCTTCAATTTCCAGAAATTTAAAACTTGAAAGACAAAAATAAGGGTTGATACTTTAAACTGATTTTATTTAAAAACATGAGTATTGGGTGGAATTTCCAGGTTTTAATTTGAAATGATTAGACAAATTAACAAATTGCATATTTATTTAAATTAGAGGAAAAATTCTTGATAGAATAATTTATAAATTTGCTACATCTAAAGGTAATCATTCTTATAATTTTAACAATTGGAAACTGTCCAAATAGGATATATAGAAATTAACTACAAATATTTGAGCAAATTTTAACACATTAAAATTTTAATCTCAACAAAATGGATTGACATGATTCATAATTTGAAACAAGAGAGCTGATTATAGCTGATATATTTAGATGACATCTAAGGAAAATAAAAATTTTGTCAGCGAAGCACATCGGTAAATGCATTTTAAGTGCAATGCAAACTGGAGATTTCACTAAGTGAGTATTAGCAACCATAGCAATAATACACATTTGAATAAGAGAATTTTTCAAAAACTGTCAAATGAACTATCAGAAGTAATAACTTCTTCTCAAAATTAATGACCAATGTCTTGTAAAGGGATAACTTTATAAAATAAAGTACTATATAAAGATATAATATTTTTAAGAGTAAAATTTGTTTAAAATAATTTTCGAAGAAGAATATATTTACAAAATAAATACAAGTTAAAAAATTAATATTCTGTATATCATAGTACATAGGATACAAGAAATATTCCAAGGTTTAATATTTCTTTAGGTATTACATCAACCAAAATATCTATATTAGAATATACTTCTTCAAAAGTGAAGTAACTTTAGTTCAGTATATACATAATTTAAGATCAACTATATCTTTTAAATTCAGTAAGCATTACTCAAAATTAACAAATTGAAGAAAGCCAATGCATAATAGCAATAGGAGAAACTACAACATTTATGGTACCATTCATAGTAATTCACACAACCATCTGCCAGTAGAAAATCAATCAAGCTTCCTTATCAATTAACTGCTGCCAGTCAATAAATCACATTCCTGCATAGAATACATTCATATTGATACTGAAGTAGCATTAACATAAGCTGAAATGTTTCTAATTCATGATCTCATCACACAGTTCATTAAACTTGGAAAAATTCCAAGTTTAGCAAAAGTCTCTGGCGAAAAGATCAATGTACTCTGAAACTGTCACAGCAGTGGTAGTTTTCAAAAATCACCATTCTAATTTCTCTGGATACAATCCTGTCAGACATGCTGTACAGTGACCAGCAGATGGATCATCTTTTCCCTTCATCCCATGTCGCACTGCAGCTTCCAATCCATCCACAGAGAGATATTCTAGTGTATCTGCACCTAGCGAGGTAAGAGAAAATACACACTAGATTAAAAAATCAAAATATTAGGCAATATAGTATGTAATTCTTGAGTATCAATCTTTGTACACAGTTTTAAAATACATACTAATATTCACCCATTAATTTATTTGCGAAGATGAACTAAAAATTAGGCATGTTACTTTCCTTAAAGTTAAATAAACATAAAAATATCTAAAGATAACGATCCACAATGCTCGTAAATTCCACATTCAGTAAAAACTCTACTAATATGCAAATAATAAAAAGCAAAATTGCTGAAACTTACCAACATACTCCGCTAGCTTCTCAGGAGTTAATCTATTAGCAATAAGCTCTTCTCTTGTAGGAATATTGATGCCCATATAACAAGGATAAAGCAATGGAGGAGATGCCACTCTCACATGAACCTGAAAGATACATATCCCACATGGAATTATATATTATATCATAGTACATACAATAAAACTGTCAAAGGTGGAAGGCCAAGGGACCGAGAAAATTTTCCGGCTTATGCAGGCTTAGGTAGGTTAGCACAAAGTGCATTTATGTATTAAGAAATGCTGAAATGCTATTAAGAAATTTCACCTAAATCATTATCACAAACAACTTCATCATCAAATGTAAATCCACAGTTATGAAAACACTTCCTAATGATGAGAGTATCTATTTTAAATTTCTATTTATGGTGGTCCACCATTTGTGGACTTGCCTGTACACGTATTGAAATAAATACTCTCATCGTTATGAAGTTCCACCAGATCTCCCTGGACTGTATTCACTTCCTAATGGTTGCACCTTTTACTTACTTGATTGAATGGTTCAAAAATATAATGGCATCTAACACATTGATTTTAATGACATATCTAATACTTTCCAACAGTTGTCCATACAAGCAATAAGATGCTGAAACATTAGTTGTCTATAGTTTAACTTATGTTACTACATCAAGAGGCTGTAGAGATGATGATGTACCCAGAGGTAGATAGACTATCCAAATACTCTTAAGTTGAATGTTAGGATGGCAAGTTGCATTATGAAGGAAAAGTAGAATGTTCCTATTTTCTTTTTCCATTTTTCTGTTTAAGAATTACTCAGATACTATCTCAGACTTGCTATCCAAGCCTTCCTATTTGCTTTCCATTCCACTGGGAGTTTGTCTTTCCTCAAATTTTTGAAGCAATGTGGATTTTCACTTTTACTGATAGCCAATGGTACCTCCAATTTTCTGTGAGCAAATGCGAGCAAAAGTATAGTTATTCTATTGAACTTCTTACTTTCAGATTAACTATTAAATAAAAATAAAATTTAAGAAACCTTTAGTAAAAGTAGAGGTTGTTACTGTTGTTCCAATTAGAACGGCGAAGAGCCATGGTATCTGCTCACAGTGAGGGATTGAAAAGATTCTTTCTTTGTCTCTTTTACAGAAACTGGCAATGTGTTATGGTATGAAAAAAAAGAAAGCAGGTTTATTGCTTGCTGGTAGTCATTGTCAATGCAATTTCCCATGTTTTCACCCCAGAACTTCTGTTTTGGAGCTAAGTATGGGAAATCATGTATGTACTGATTTGCGATGATGCCTCAGTTTAACTCAAAAAAGTATCTTTTTAGGGAAAACAGAGATAAAATAGGGGAGACCTTCAGAATCGATAAGAAAACAAGAATGCTTAGTCAAAGGAGTATGAGAACACCAGAGGCAAGTTAAGCTCATATGCAGACCTCAAGTGTAAACTATCAACATAAAATCCTCTATATTGTGAGTTTTTCTTTTGAGTATTCTTTACTTTAGAGATAACCATTTGTTTATTACTTCAAGATGGTAAATGTCTTGGAAGATAAGTAAACCAATGGTGAATACTTTTGAAAGAAAGAAAATTTTGTTCCACAGGTTTTAATAAAACTTGCTCCTATGTAAGGTTAAAGAAATATGGATTTCCGTCCACGTTACACAGGTTCTGCCTTATAGAGGGCCTTTCCACTGAAAAACCTGGTGTATATGCAGTAATTTTATTGATGCTTCCATCTTAGATAGGTTTCCACCTTAGACATGTTTTACTGTATATAGGGCTCCTGGATAGCCAAGTGGGCAATGCCTTCAACTTCAGTGAAAGCAGTCCCAGGTTGGATTCCCAGTGGGGGCCCACATACAAAATGGGTTCAGCTGTCTAAGCATTTTTAACAATACTTCTACTACATACTACATATCCAAAAACGACTTGTTTGAAACATACCTCTTTAGCTCCAGCATCACGAAGTAGCTTGATAATTGGTCCAATAGTGTTTCCTCTAACAATAGAGTCATCAATAAGAATGATTCGCTTTCCAAATACATTCCCTGAGATTGCACCAAATTTCTTAGCTACCCCTAACTGCCTTAAGCGGGTGCTTGGTTGAATAAATGTTCTACCCACATATCTATTTTTACACAAAACTTCTGCAAAAGGAATTTTGCTCTGAAATAAAAAATATTAAAATTGAACCTCATATTAATTTAAATATACTGTTCATCAGTTAAATAATAAATAAAGAAATCTAACTTCCTGAGAAAATCCATGAGCAGCAGCAGTACCAGACTCTGGCACAGAGCTGACCAAATCTGCATCAATGTAGGCCTCTCTAGCCAAAACTCGACCACACTGCATACGGACAGAGTATACCATTTGCCCTGTTATTACAAATATATATTGGAATTAGCCATGAAATAAAGAAACTGTATAGATCCCAGGGAAGAATAACGTATATTGTGTTTGTAATCTAAGTACATATTTTGGTTTATGTTTGATGACTGCCACTTGGTGTATTGGTTTGATTGCCATATAGATTTCTTTTATTTTTTATCTATGTCCGTACTTCCGGAACAGTTAAAGGTAGTCTCAATAAAGAGTGTGCTGAGAGTAGATGTGTGCTTTCTCTGACTTCCAGTGAGATCCACCTCAATCCTAACAGGTTATGGGCCCAGAATAGGTAAATATCAATCGAATCGTAGAACCGTGAATCAGAAGTTCTTGGCGATTGAATATAATATTCAAGGAAAGCTGGGAAGATAAAAATGTAGGTGGAAAATCGTGAAGCTCGATTCACATGTTAGGCAGAATTCTTTGAAAATGGCTGAAGTCGCAAAAGCAAAGCAATTTGCAAATTGAATGGAATGCAAAATTACTAAGATTGGAAGTACTGGGTATTGTGTTATCTCAAGGGGACCAAGGACTTGTGTTTGGTGTTCAGCGACAATGGTGAAGGTTTAGTAGGTTTTGCAGATGCAGACTGGGGAAATGACTCTTTTGATAGGAGGTCCTACACTGGTTTTTTGTACAAGGTGAATGGTTGTGTTATTTCATGGGAGAGTCGTAAGCAGCAGACTGTTGCATTATCCAGCACAGAGGCTGAGTACATGACTTTGACTCAAGCTGCCAGAGAGACACTGTACTTTTCTGTGTGACCTGACAGATGAAAACTTGGGTATAATCTTGTTTAATGATAACCAGTCAGCTCAGAGAGTTGCTAGTGAACCAATGAACCATGCCAGAACAAGGTATATTGACATCAAGCATCACTTTAAAAAAGATCTTGCTTTGTCTGGTGAAGCTTTAATCAAGTATAAAGCTGCAGGAGAGATGGTGGCTGACATTTTTACTAAGGCATTGAATAGATTAAAAGTTGATAAATGTATAAAGGATTTTTGTTTAATTGCCAGGCCTTAGTCTCCATTCTCTTTGGGTATAGTAAATCATGTGGACATACAGTATTTTCTGGTAGATAACCCGCGTGTTATCTATACAAAAAATGTCAGTTATTAACATTTTTGATCAACTGTGAAAGCTTAAATTGAGCAACTAATATAAAACTACCCAGATGGGGAAATGAATTAGCTCTTCATAGGTTACTCACATCAAAAGAGATAATTATCAGTAACTGAATGCACTCATTCATTTACAAGAAGTAGAACAAAAAAATTAAAATTTTACTAATCTAAAGTCAAGAATCAACATATACACAAATGTATATTTTGNAATCATGGGATAAAATGGAAGGGTAACGAGGAATGAAACTTTTCATGGTAGCTATACAGCTATCAACGAAAACACAGAAATAAACCCCAATCTTAGTAAATGTAAACAAGAGTTGTTTTCACGCAAGGGCAGCAAGGAGGTTACTGATTCACGACACTCGTTTGACGACATAACATTCTCTCGGACCGATTCAGTTCAATTCTTAATATATTCGAGATAAACACCTGAAAATGTTTGTGTAGAAAAATAAGGACAGCATAAAGTCTTCGATAAAAATACCACCTGGTAATTAGTCTCAAGTCTTCGCGTACTTATGATCATTTATATTTATTATATATACCTCACCTTCAAAAATGGAATCTGATCGTGCGAAGTAGACATACTCAAAAATGCAGAATGCTGTTTTCTTTGTTTCTGGAGGTAAAACAACACAAACTTTTCGCACTCCATCCCTTGTCATCTCCACAATCTCTCCAGGAGCTACTTCCCTCATATAGCGAGCACCAATTGATAAAAATCCGCAAGACTCTGATGATATTACCCAACCTTCAACTTCTTCATCACTAGTGTTATCACCACCACCTGAATAAAAAATAATGAAATTCTGAAGTGAAGTTTTTAAAATTTAATAAACTGAAATTTATATGACATTTACAACTTGAAAATAAAAGTCTAGAATTTACAAAAATTTCTAACGAAATTTCAACACCAGCATTATAAATATTTATTGATGTGACATTCTGTTGTTAAACAATCATTGTATTTAAAAGGTAGATTCTTTCGACACACTTTATTTCACTTAATATTTACAAGCAGAGTAGAAAGAAAAAACAATACATAGTAATTGTTTCCTTTCAGGAATTGATGAGATCATATCTCCTACTTTCAGAGTATCAAGTTGAATCATAAACTGCTTCAGAGAAATTAAAAACATAAGAGAAGGAAAGGAAGAAAAGAATTTATAACAACATTAATTTTATGGATATAAAGGAGACTGGCAATGATTATGACTAACTAATTAATGGATTTTCTTTTTTGATGTTACTTACACCCACAGAGATAATATTTACTGAAGAAGAAAGTTCTCATACATATGCAATAAATTTATCAGAATAGTTTTAAATGAAAATAAATTAAATTAAAAATACACCACAACTTTATGTTGACAAATTTCACTTAAATTACTTTAAATTTACACTCATACTTCCATCAGGCGTATAATTACACATACCATTGATATTGAATGATCCAGGCTCATGGAAAACCTTGGGAGGTAATATGCGTCCAATGCAAAGGGGACGGTTACCATAAGGATCTCTCACTCCATATATACGATCACCAGTCATTATTACAAGAGAATAAGAAAGAGGAGCCAAATCAACAAGATGCTTTATACGAGCAGGCCAGTCAGGTTGACCATCTTCTTCTTCTCCATAAGGTGGATTTAAGCACAGAGCCTGGGTGATTAGCTCACTGTCTGAATGAGTTGAAAGGCCAACTCCTCGACCCAAGACCTTAAATAATAAGACAAAAACTTCTAAATTACTTGTTTAAAGTAAATTATACACAAAGAAAAATACCAGTAAAATTTACAAATACAGTTATGGTTATGTTATCTTGGTTAATGGCAATCTGTTCCAGTCACAGAAGTACCCAACCTGACATATAGAAGGAGGTTGTTGTTTGAAAAAATTACTATGGTTGAAAGAACCATTCTTAAAAAGTTTAAGTTTGAAGTTTCAATACTCTATGTTGTGTAGTACTTGTTCGACAGCCATCAATAGTTAATGCTCTCAGTGTATTTGTAAACTAGGAAAAAACTGGTCAACATTATGAGATACAATACTTTCATTTGAAAGGTCTCAGTCCAACCAATATCAAACCAGAGCTAGAATCTACTCTGCTCCTTTGTTTACAACAATAAAATATAGGCTAGCAGAGTTAAAATGAGGCTATAAGAGCTGCCAAGACTAACATCACAGTGGTTGATCAAATGTAGTGACATGCCAGAAATGGTGGAAAAAAAATTCACAAAATGACATTGGATGAGTGTTGACTAAAAATGTGTGAGCTAGCAGACATTTCAGAAAGTGCTTTAAATTGCATATTGACTGAAAATTTGCACATGAGAAATTTGTGCACAAGATGGGTGTAGAGTTTGCTCACAATGGGACAAAAACAGCATCCTGAAGATGCTTCAATAAAGTGTTTGGCACCGCAATAAAGCCGAATTTTTCTTTTGATTAAGTGAAAGCAGTGAAAAATAAGTGAAAGCAGGTGAAGTCAATTCCATCTTGGCTTTAAAGAAGGCAAAGCCAGTTCCATCTCCTGGCAAGGTTATCACATCAGTTTTTTGGAATGCATCTGGGATAATTTTCATTGATTATTATCAAAAAGGAAATGACGGAATGGTAAGTATTATTACAGCATTCGAGTGATGAAATCCAGAATAAGTGGACACAGTTGATGAAAAGGAAAGTGTGGTATCATAAAGACAATGCTCCAGGTCAAGGATCCCTTGTTGCAATGGCCAAAATTAATGAAATGAAGTTTGAATTGCTTCCTCGCATACCCTATTCCCCAGATTTAGCCCCCTCAGATTATTTTCTCTATCAAAACTTGAAAAAATGGCTCAATGGTAAAAGATTTGCCAACAATAAAGAGGTGGAGTCAGAGGTTAATGGCAATTAGGTGTTTGATGGTTCTCATTATAAACATGGTATCAAAGCTATTGAATATCATTGGGAAAGTGTATTGAGCTAAAAGGAGATTATGTTGAGAAATAAAGATAATTTTTCCCAAATTTTGTTTTCTTTGTTAGGTCTGGTACTTCTCTCATCAATACCTAAATGTTTTCTGTTTGGCTTTGGATTATCTTCCTTAATCCAATATCAAGACAATAGATTGTAATTACTACAAGTGAGCATATATCATTTTGGAAACCTATTTTACTGAAATTCTTATAAACCAGGAAAACTGAATACATTCATTATGAGAAACTAAATTAACATAGACATGATTCTGAAGCCTCAAAAGCAGATGTAAGGGTAGGATTTCACTTTTTAAGCCAGCTAATAACAAGGATTAAAGGAAAGGAAGGTGTCTTTGTAGATTGAAAACCTACGGAAAATCCCAAAGGAATAACAAGTGTGAAAAATAGCGACACGACTGGGACTCGAACCCAGGTCTCCCACTTTCCGGGCAGGTATTCTAACCACTGAACTACCGTGCCGCGTCTCTCTCACACTGTTAAGGGAATGCTTTGTGAGCAAGACTGGCAGTCTCCACATAGTGGCACAACCTGCCGTCCGAGGTCCTCACAGAGGCAGCC
>KZ309043.1:48921-173503 GCA_000376725.2 Ladona fulva
GTGAGGACCTCGGACGGCAGGTTGTGCCACTATGTGGAGACTGCCAGTCTTGCTCACAAAGCATTCCCTTAACAGTGTGAGAGAGACGCGGCACGGTAGTTCAGTGGTTAGAATACCTGCCCGGAAAGTGGGAGACCTGGGTTCGAGTCCCAGTCGTGTCGCTATTTTTCACACTTGTTATTCCTTTGGGATTTTCCGTAGGTTTTCAATCTACAAAGACACCTTCCTTTCCTTTAATCCTTGTGATTTCCTGGGGGGAAATAACCTCATAACACCGCTTTGTGAGCCGGCTGCCTCAGTGAGGACCTCGGACGGCAGGTTGTGCCACTATGTGGAGACTGCCAGTCTTGCTCACAAAGCATTCCCTTAACAGTGTGAGAGAGTTCAGTGGTTAGAATACCTGCCCGGAAAGTGGGAGACCTGGGTTCGAGTCCCAGTCGTATCGCTATTTTTCACACTTGTTATTCCTTTCAGCTAATAACAGTTTTTTAATTTCTCCCTATAATGGGTTAAAAGATAAAAGCTACAATTAAATTAATACATGAGGATAGTGTTGAAATTCTCTGGTTAATCCCATGTATTTTGGTATTCTTTCGTTTTTATGTATACGTATATTTCTCATACTTTGCATATATTTTGTGTTGTAAGAAAAATAAAGAGAGTTCCGGTTGTGTAGCCATGTAGTCAAGATGTTCCTTTGCACCTTCCTCTGATATCGATCCTCATCTACATGATATCCACAAATAATCTTAACAGATAGTTAACTTCAAAATCAAAACCACTCCAGTAATTTTTCATACCATTTGTCACAAAAGGTTTGTTGAGATAATTAAAGAACTCAAGCAAGGTTATAAACCCCATGTGCTACTGCTGATACGGAATTTAATATTTCACCAAGCAATGTAAATTTTTAAAGATTAACTTTATCTCAATTCTAATCTCTAAAGGATAAATGAAATGCTAAATTATATTTTTTATAAGAATCAAATGGTGAATAATTTAGTTGATAGAGAAATTTTTCATACCATTTTCCTTAAGGAGCTGCAATTAACCAATTCCCCATTGTGAGCAACTGCCAAAGCTCCATGAGCAGTGTGAACCACAAAAGGTTGGCAGTTTACTTCTTCAGAGGCAGCACTTGTAGAATATCGTGTATGACCAATTCCTAGATTGCCTGTAAATTTTGTCATTGTGACAGAAATAAAATGAAATTAAGACTATAAGAAATTAGAGCCACCAATATCTATAATATAAAAGGATTATATAGAATTAAGAGTGTTTTAGATCTTAAGGTAGAAAATAACAAGTTCATATTCCCCTCTTATTTCTTCTATCTTTGGCTGGCAAGAAAAATACGGCAGGGTTTAGTTAAAGGAGCTGCACCACTATTGCATTTAAATGACAATATGAACCACAAAATCTTACTGTATGATTCATAACATGCAAAATCATTAATACATTTGTGAAAACTAATGCTAGAGACTTTCAAATTTTTCACTGAGTAAAGGAAGTGTGAAATATAAATTTGGTGGTACTTAGAAAAGTATTTCATGGCTATCCAAGCAGAGAGCTTAAAGAGAACCCTGTACAGGATATTTGAAGATCCAATAAATTCCCAAGGAAGAATGGACTTGAAAATAATCTGACGGGACTGGGAATCTCCCAATTGCCGGTTGGGTGCTCTGTTCATTGAGCTATCCTGGCAGAACATTTCTCCAAGCCATTCAGGAGACTTTGAGATTTCGTCCACATGGTGGCATCGTTTGCTGTCGCAGCTTCATAGAAGCACCGGCCACACAAAGTGAAGGAAAGGATACCCCCTTCAGGTTGGATGCACAGGAAAACGGGTAAGGGTGACTTTGCGCAAGATGGTGCGCACCATCTTGCGCAAAGTCACTCTTACCCGTTTTCCTGTGTATCCAATAAATTCATTGAAGTTCCAACTTGTCATCAGACAAGCAACAAAAAGAAAGCACAAGCATTAAGCTACTTAGCTTATTTAAAATTAAACTAAAGCCCGTATGACACGGTCCAATATATTGGCCAATAAATTTCCCAATAATTGGCACAAGAAAGAGCCCAATATTGGGTGATCTGTTCAGCAAGATGAGAACAATATTGGCATCATTAATGCTCAAATGTCCCGCACGAGTACGCCACATTCCACATCATTAAATAGTATGAATAAGCAACGCAAAACTCCTTCGTCCAGATTTTCGATTAATATTTCGAATTATCTTCAAAAACTAACGTGCCACTCTCCTAAGCCGTTACTGGATGTTTCATGTCTTTTACAACAAGGAAGAACTGGATGTTTTCATGAAGCTTCTTGTTTTGGACACTAGGGCACGACNTAATTTAGTTGTGGATGAAGAAAGCTAATAGAAGCTTAGGAAAAGTATCCACAGCAGGAAAAAAATAGGTGGTTTGTGAAAAACTGGCACAAACCTACTGATAGTAATAAAACAATTTTTCTAGATTTCTGATTAAATAACAGCATTTTGGGATAGATTTCATTGCTTTCCAAAGCCTAGCAGAAAGGAAATGTTTCAGTGATCAGTAGCAAAAGATTAATCAATCATATGACAAATCTATATGCTTGAATAATTTAATGGAAGATTGTTTTAAGGAGTGAAAATATAAAACTTGGTTAGAAGGACAACAGACCATGTAAATTTACTGAAATTAAATAATCATTAGTACATAAAATGAACATTTCTACTCTTCTAATAATACATAAAAATGCTAGTATTTTCCAAAGAAAATAAGGAAATAAACAATCTCTAGAATTATTTTCATTTGATACTTTCAATAACTTGGCTGGGAGATGTATATGGATGACAGTGAATAGAGGAGGATAAAAGACATTAATAATGCAATTATGTAATTTATTATAACATGCTATTTCAAATAACGAATATCCAGATATTCTTCATATCTGGTATTTGGTTATTATAGAAAATGGATTTGTCTGCACACCAATATTTTCCCTATTGCGTACTCAGAAAACAACATTGCTACAAAATGAGATGAGGTGATAGAATAATGAAGCCTAATTGCAAGAAGTAAGGGATGAATTAGCTTGCACAAGAAGAGATTCCCTGAAGTAAGATAGCCAAAAAAAGATCACCCTCTTTTTTTCTCAAATACCTCATTGGTTTTGCTTTCTCTTGCAGGTGGCCATGATGCTATCATTTCTCACAGTGTCTGGTGACCTTTTTGTGTCACCCTGACAGTATCTGAGCACCATGGTCCAGAGTGGGCAAGAAAGGAAGCTATTAGAGGAGACCCAATCTGCATGAGTGCAGGTAACGCCAGTTTCCTACCAAAGAAGCTCTGGACATACTTCCGCAGTTGCCCAGATTACTCATATTGTATGAATCTCATGCATATGAGTAGTATTTGGATTCAATGATATTTCCAACGATGACTCAAACAAAAGATTATTTTTCTATCGCATCTTACAGCCAAGTAGCACTGTAGCAAAAAATGTTCAATATTTTGTTATGTTATCTAATTATTTTTATAATATGTAGTTTGCAATATCCACACAAAAAGAGGTTCACCTGATATCATGGAATGGTAAAACAAAACTCTTTAATCTGTTAGTATGACATCATGTTGAGGGAAAAGCCAACAGCCTGAAAACTGCTTTTCCAGTAAGGTAAAGAGGCCCATTAAGTATTTAATTATTTATTAGTATCATTAATTATTATACAACATTAAATTTTTTCTCTAGTGGAGATTAAAAAATGGGGGGGGTAACATCTTAGAATTAGATTCGTCCTACAGTAATTGCTGATGCACATGTGCTTTTTGTCATAGATAAGTTATGTTGTTGTTATGAAAAAGTTTCCAAAAAATATGAAATATTTGTATGAAAGAATGGTAGAGTAATTCAAGGGACCCTCATTGCCTACAAGTTTGATGAAATTTTCTCCACAAAAGGCCCCCACGCTAAAAAATAAGGAAATCCCAACTAAATCATCCTATAAATAATGAAGTCAATCAGTACATGAGGATCCATAGTATATTTGGTCTATGCAATTTTAAAGTAATGAAATCATCAACAAAGAGACAATGGTCAACATTTAGGTATAATAAATGCTGAAAAATCTTCTGATTGAAAATAAAGAGATTTGAAAAATATAAAATTCATTCACCACAAAAAGAACAAATTTCAAATGTTTCCAAATTGAGAAACTTTGTTCAAAAATATGTAATGTAAATAACAGCATCTCCATAAGAGGCAGGGATCAATTATGAGGCAGAATTATTAATGTAGAAATTACTTACCTATGCTGTAAGGCCACTAGACCAAGAGTAATTATTTGTGGCACATCAATTTGTGTGGGCCATTCACCAGTTGCAATACAACCAAACACGCCACACTCATGCCGTAGCCCAGTGGGAGGATCATAATCAACTTGATCATGTGATTCAGCCATTGTTGCATCAATGCAGTGTTTTTTTGAATGCTCCAACCCTGTTGTGCAAGGTGATCCAACTAAAGAGAAAAAGTAAAAACAGTCAGCCTAATTTTTACCACAGGTTAGTTTTGAAATTGTGTGACATGAGATAGCGTTTCATCTCAAGCCTCTTAAGGAGTATATGTAATACACACCATTATTTGAGATGTTTGACATGCTATCTTAATTATAAGACATATTTTAGAGATAGAATTTTAAATTATCAAAAGCCATCCATCAGAGCTGCTTATCGTAAGGCAGGAGCCAACAATACAGACAAGACAATGAGCTGATAGGCAAATATTTAAGTTTTTTCTGCTACAGATCATTTATAAAGGGACACATCACAAGCTCTTTCACTTCATGAATCCCCAAATTTAGTCATTTTTCAAATAATTCAAATAGATATTAGGCATGAAATTTTTCATGTTTTAATGCCAATAAAGAAATTGAAAATCGAAACATTTGATAGGATGTGGAAAATCATTATTTGTTTCATCCAGATACCACAGCCACACCATCCTTAGTTCCCTTGTGAAGACACAACATCATCATAGCCAATGCATAAAAAATACAGCAGGTTGGGAGTACAAAATAATTAGAAATTAAAATGATAACGTGTTCATGGACAGCCCTGCCTCAGTTTCTTGGACTCAATGATCTTTCTCAAAAATAGTTGGTGTAGATGAATAGTTTTGCTCATCATAGGAAAAATAAAGGTATTAATTTACCCTTAATTACCTTGCTATAAGGGACATAGAAAATATATCTAAATAATGCCCCTGTTCAGATTATGTAGCACATTGAAAAATAATTTTGGAAAAATATTGCAAATATTGTCCATAGGCACTTCACTTCATTAATACAGAGAATATCAACAGAAGTAAAAAATTCAGCGTGCAAGATACAGTAATGTGCAGGGACAACTTACAAAAGTATATTGGTGTGATGTGACTACAATTAATCGTTCTAATGGAAAAGTAATTTCTGTAGGTAGTATAGGACAAAAGAATAAACATGAATTCTGATTCCCAACAGTGAGATTTTTATTTATACATCATTATCATGAAAGGAATCATTCATTGACTGCAAATAAAGAGCCAAAAATTATGAAAATAAAGACAAAGCTCAAATTTATTAATCCCTACGTTTTCCAACTGAAGTATAAATTTTGCTAGAATATCAACTCAACTTTATGCAATCGTTTCCCCTTTCTGGGGTTATTTTACTCGCTCCTCAAAAGCTATCCGACAAACTCAGCACTTGCCACCTTCCATTACTCGTCCATTTACTTATGAACGCTTTCAGACTTCTACAGATCAACAGCAATTTTCATCTATTACACTTACTCTTACCATCAGCCAACGTCATTCACTGGTTTTAAATTCTTATTATTATGTATATCTGAGTATACCGAATCGCAAAATCTAAGAAATCTAACAAAAATAACAAAAATTTAAACGCTTTAGTAAAATTTCCCTTTTGTGTTATCTTGCCATTCCATAAAATTTTAGTGAAGAGATGTTAAAGCTGAAATACGCGTAAAACGAACGCAAATTAATGAGCACCATTCAAGAAGTTATCTTCTGCAACTAAATTACAATTACCTTCCTTAGAAACAGAGTTTATCTAATTATCTGCATTGAAGATGTGCTCACTCAAGGCAATACTCTGTTCCGCCTTCTTCAACTGCAGCCCGGAGCTTAAATAGTATCCTCAATGAAACGAACCTTCCATATATTTGCCTATACAATCTAAGATATAAAATAGTATCATTGGTATCTTCGTTTTTTATTACCCTATGTAGAAAGGATTGTTATCCATGGAACATAACTGATGATGTTTATTTTCCGATATCGTCCCCCAGCGACTTTAGCATGTTTCGTAACAAATCTCAACTGGATGCACACTTCGAAAATAAAGTCGTATTTCCGACATTCGATCAAAATATTTACCTAGATAAGAAATAGAACACAGAATCGTATTTTTGTTGCTGAATGATGACAAAAGTTTCCACTGGGGAATCTAAGTTCGAGTACTCGGGCACTCGACATTGAGCACCATTTTCAGACTACAAACTCGAATACTCAGGGTATTTGACCGAGTGCCGACATTCGACTTGCATATTCTCTGGTGAAAAATTTCTTCACACATCGGGTGGTGAAGATCAGCTTGAGCATCGATAAACATATGTCTCAATAGCCTTTCCTCCCCTCCGTTTCGAGGGCATTAGTTTTGCTTTTGATTCGTTGAGTATAAAACGGTTAAGTGTATTCCTTGTTTTAGTTGGACAAGAATGAATTTTTCTCAGTATTTGAGATAAAGATGTTTTTAACTTGGAATAATATAAGAAAAGGATTGTAAGTTATGTGGAGGGAGAAGAAAGTAAAAATTATTACGGTGAAGAAACAACCTTCAATCACTAATGAAGATAATGTTTTTACCTGAAAGCGCTACCTTTTCCAGAAAAATCATACAAAGAAATACACCCGTCATAGATTGCTTTGATATGTTTAAATCATATATTTCATTGGTGCGTGTCGACATTATCAAAGTAAAAGTAAAGGAGCATTTTCGGTTTAAACCAACTTCACTATAGGTTGAGAATACTTAATCCGAAATGCCCTCTGCTGTTGCGGAATTTTCCGAATTTCGATTTAACGATTCGGTGGAGTTTAAGAGAATTGAGACTTAAGTCAGAGTTACAGAAAAATTAATTTTCATTCGACATAAAATACATGAATTAAAATACAACAAGCAAACAATACAAACGTACATTGATTTGTCAGATCGATAGAGGTTTAGAGACCTAGAACAATCCTCAAGTGATGAAGAAGAGACATTGTATTGGATGGACAAGAGATGGTAATGGTGCTACGGTTCATCATTGTGCTACCGTTGATCATATTCTCCTAAGACATTAAAACGAAAACTTCTGAAAAGTGAGCTGATGAAATGTATTATGAGTTCTTAAAATATAAAACAGATTGTATGAACTTGTATGTTAATATGAATCAACTTGTATTTTATTACACATTCCGGGATATTTTCGGATAGGTGGTACTCAACCTGTACTATATTACGAAACAATTTAAACCAAAATGTATCAGACGGTTTCGTACTTCAAAAGAGAAAGAGATATTCATAATTACTACGTATAGTTTTCATTATACTTTTTATGATTTATGTAATTGTTAAATTTCGTTAGAAAGCTGTAGATTTTTAACTAGTACTTCTTGAAGAACTCGAGTACTCAGGCACGTTATTATTTTATGAATGTTTACTCGATTAATCGGGTGGTTGAAAACCATAGATTCCCTAGTCAGCAGGAAGTACGAGCGTTCTTGTTCGATAAAAATCCCGGTAATTCGCATGGTAATTGTATCAAAATATTAATAAAAATATACATAATAATGAATAATCAGTACTTAACGTAAAATGATAAGTAAAAATTGACATGATATAACAAAATAACAATAAACATTGTCAAACGTTTGTCACCGAAACTTTGTCATCCGTTTTTCATAGAATGCGCTACTATCCGCTCATATGAAAAATCGCTTCGTCTTAAATGCCAATTTCTAGGTTTACCTTTTCAGACTTCCAATGCAGCCTTCTTTCGCCTCTCAAAAAACCACGCATTTGAATTACTTTGTTTCTCGTTCACGTTTATTACGTTAAGAGAAAAAAATCGAAAATACTCTCGTGTATACTTAGCTATGAAATACGTTTTCCTGCATAGGATTTTGATTTTGGCCTATTTCATTGTGAGCAGACGTCTCTCAAATGCTGTTTCTAATTCGGTCCTGTTTGTCTTTCCTATGAAAAACGGATCCCCACCCTGGTCTAGATCATAGCTTCTTAACTTTTTATCTATCTAAACAGACTTTTACGTATTAAATCAGAGATCGTAAGGCAATGAACAACGCGTTTGATGGTCTACATTAAAATCTAAAAGGGAAAAAACACCAACAATTAAATAAATAAAAAAAAAATGATTCTCATTACACAACAATTATCATGCAAAATTAGGAGGGTTCACAACTTATGTTGTGTCCTCTAATATTACGCGGCACACCCAAGGTGTATCGCTTCAAGGCTCATCAGAGTCGCGGAAACAGTTTGAGGAGTTCTGCCATAGGTGATCATAGCGTTCTCTCAGAACACCAGAAGCTACTAAGTATCTGATCATCTGTGATGAGTGCTGTTCGCGTGAACAAATCGTTAAGTTGCGGAAAGTGAATCTATCTGGGTGGTTTACACCATGACCCTTCAAAGCAGTAAAAAATAAATAGGGAAAAAGTTCAAACCTACGACAGAAACTAACGTACTGGAGTCCACTACTTACGCCTCTAGATGCTTAAACGAGGAAAGAAGATCGTTTTCATAAAAAGGCCAAATTTAAAATACATTCTCTCATTCAATCGTCACCAATTCATCTAACTTCTTATTTCAATTCAAAACGCGAACTGATACGAAGCTAAATTGCGTCAGATAATTAACGCAAGATCAGTCGTAATATTACAAAACATTGTAACGTGACGCAACTCAAAGCCATTTCTTAGGGGTTAAACTAGCATTAAAGCATCGCATACTATCAATCTATACAGTTCAAATCCAATGCTATCGGTATCAACACCAATCGCAAGCAGCCAATAGCGCAAAGTTTAAAGATGAAAATTTATCTCCGACATTTTTTCCAGCTATTTTAAACATTAATGTTCAAAGCATGCGTTTCTTCACATGAGATGTGCGTCATCAATGCCATCAGAAATTAGCGAAAGTAGGTGAAGTTTAACAGGCTCTCCAATGATATTGTAACCTTACGTGCGTGGAAATTCATTGAAATTTAATAGACAATCATAATTAATCATAAATAATAATTTAATAATTATGCATAATTTCGCTGTTATATAAATATTTTTGGTAAAACGAATTTAAAGGAATACAAGATAATTCCCTACAGCAGTTTACAGAGACTAAAATATTCCACATGGTTATGCATCGGGTAATAAGATGGTAGCTTGGGACGGATTATTAAAATTATTAGGCCCTCCACTGGCTGGTTTAGGCCCAACGTATGTATATATAATNAGGTAGATAAAAATGAAAAAACTATAAAAGATTTGGAATAACTCTTAAGCGAATAAGTGCTGAGTTAGGTCCAGAAAAGTTGTGCATTTTTTATTGAGAGCATTCGTCACTTAAACATTAGGTATATTCTAGTAAAGTTCCTCCCGTTCCGTTCCTGGGTTCCATTCCCGGAGTGGACCTGTGTGTAAATAATCTCGGCTGACGAAATACATCAATAACGTTCAATATTTTTTCCCACCTAGATTTATCTTTTCTTTCCCCTAATTCCATTTTATCTTCGTATGTTTTACCATTAGTGTTTTCCTTTACAGTCTTACACTATTATAGAGTGTTGAATGGCACCCTTGCGAATTGATCTAAAAGCCGTTCCTCGTAATCGCTTACCTTCACACACGACAGTTAAATTGAAGGAAAACTTAATGAAGATGATATCACTCAAGGTCGCCTGTTATCTATTCCCAAGGAAGTTCAGCACAAAAGACGAAACCTGAACCCCTACTTTCTTGACCGTCAGCGTCTAGGAAATAGTGACATCTCTGGATAATATCTACCACAAGCAGTAAACTCGTCAGACTTTCAATCAACATCATTAAAATTAATCTTGCAGCGTTATCTTTCCACAATTTCCACTCGCCGTATTCACCGATTTGGTCAAAGTGACAAACGAGAAATTTCCTACAACATCTCGACCACTGTAATGGTCAGACGAGGTCAAGTGGGCATTCAATTTCTAGATGGTGCGAGCTTAAATAGACGGGGTCTCAACTGTCTACTCATACATATTTGTCAGCAGAGTAAAATATTTTCTGAATACATTTTTGTACCTCCGAGAGCGAACTTCCGAGTCTTTTCAAAACCGCAGCTCTACGCAACTACGATTCCCCCCAGCCGATAGTAACTGCTAAATCGATCTGTCAAAATTACTCCAACCACATTAATGGAATGAAAGAACAAAAGCTAACTCAATAACGATGCAAGTTACAGCAATTTCTGAATATTGCATTCTTGATATTTACTCCGGATAATTTTTGCTTCAAATGAATATTTTCCAATTTATAAATTCAGTAAATCTCACTGGGAAACGGGTAAGGGTAAATCCAACTGATGTATTATAACCAAATTCAGCAAGTTTCCGTTTCATCTGAAGAGTATTCCTACAAAATAACTGTTAAAAGCTTTAGAAGCAGACAGAGAATGAAAAAAGGCATTAAAAATTGGACCACGTTCCCTACTAAGCTTCGTCTTGCTTCAATAGCACTAACTCTGTTGCGAGAAACACTAAATAGAAACAATGACGTTCTTGGCACAAATGTTTATTTGGCTAAGCGTCCGCAATCGCGTCATGAAGTTAGAATGTGGCAAGAATAGTTTCACCTAGAAGGTATAGCTTATCTTATCAATGGAGCACTTTCCTATCGCAATATCGAAAATATACATCAAAAACTACTTTATACAAATATTCCATATTGATTTTACCTCGTTATCATCGATTATGACTATGTTATTTCTTCATAAAATAAAATTTTCGTTGCCATTTCAGGGGAAAAGGGTAGAGACGGTTAACTAAAAGTGATGACGTAATCAGCTGCACCTACGTAGGTTATCTTACACATTTTCCATAACCCCATCGATTATACGTAACGTAACGTAAAAATAAAACCGATTTAGTTTCGGTTTCGCTCACAGTCTGCCGACGCTGAACCGATTCGTACAGTTTTTTCGCTCCGACCATTAAATTTTTTTGAATATTGTATCGTTTTTTCACCATGTGCAGCTCTTCTCTACAACATGAGATTGAATACAATTTTAGAATAAAACTTGCGATACTAAAGAAACGACGATCAAACAATTAGATAAGATAAATTCAAACGTAAAGAATTACTTTTAGCTCTTGGGTAATCGATAATACACATACTTCCTTACATTTTCACATGGTATTATATACAATTTTAGAATATTACTTGCGGAACTAAAAGAAACGACGATCAAACAATTAGATCAGATAAATTCAAACGTAAAGAATTACTTTTAGCTCTTGGGTAATCGATAATACACATACTTCCTTACATTTTCACGTAATTAAACAGTATCATTTGTAACCTAAAATAGAAACGGAATAAACAACGGTCTTTGGTTCCGGTTCGGATTCAAGAATTCAATTTTAAGCTCGGCTTTTACTTCGGCAAAAATGAACGGTTCTTTTTGGTTCGGTTCCGGTCGTTACCTTCGAGAATCTCAGGGTGTTTGGGAATTCGTGAATTTTTATAATTAGCGGGCACTGTTGTGTGCTGAAGATTCGCTATTAATTGAGAAATCGCTTAACACATAAGTTAAAAATGAGTTAATTAATATTTCTGTTTGTATAGGAATTGGATATGACGATATAAACATTGCTAAACAAAAGCAGGTTCGGTGGAATGAATGAATCGTATGTTTGCAGATATTGAGAACCTTAAAATGGCGAATTACTTTTATTTATTGGGTGCTTAATGGTTCTCTACGAATGGAAAGATTAATATATACTTAGATCAAAGCAGCCCGATGATTAGGATGCCGATGCAGGACAATTTAAGACTCCTGTGCTGCAATAAAAAATAACATCTAGCGTATTTTTGTTAACGAAAAATGCTCTGGATTAGTCAACGGTCAAAAGCTTAAAGATAATTTGGGTGGATCAACTACTTTTTGCAAACATTTTTTATTTGAAATTCACATACATGTAGAAAAGCTAGTAAATCTAAGACATGAATTGTGGTATTTGTAAATTTCTTTACCTAACTTTATGCGTATATTAAAACAACTCCAATTCAGATCGAGATAAAAATCTTTTAGTTATCAGTGTAACAATTCCACTGATTATCGAGTACCGATACCGAATACCGATTATCTTATTATAAATACAGAACATATGCTAGTGTGAAGACTGTACACAGAAAACAGTTTGGTACTTCAAAAAAGAAAATATCGAAATAATGTGCATACCCTACGATGTCGATAATGGGATTGTGAGATTAGGACATGGAAATCAGCGTTCGTAGAACGATTTGACGAGGAACCTATTAGACGCTTTATTAGATCGAAAGTTAATTAATGATGCACGTAGGCTACGAGTGGAAGTGTCTTTAAACGATTACGAGGATAATCGAAAATATTGGTCGAGTGCGGGACATTTTTCGGGACTCTTCACCACGTAGGTCATGACATCGACTTCCGGCGCTGTCCCGCCTTATCCGGTTGGTTTCGATGCTTAAACATAGAAAGAAGTTGAATGTTGAAAGAAAATCAGAGGTTATTAGTGAAAAGACGGGAGCTGCATGGTCAATATCACTGGGGAACAAATGAATGCGGACTAAATAAATATTACCTGACCGGAATAGGATTGTTTTGTAGTAATCCTCATACCATTATCGCAACACCTCGTAGCTATCGAAGGAGGGAATGAGGCTCCAACCGCCCTTCAGGCGGAATGCTTTTAGACTTACGTAACAATATATATATACGTAACAATTTGCGTTTGTAACAAGATACACATGTAACAATATGTATGCGTAAAAATATGTATATTTAACTCTCCTTGTTTATAGTTGAGTCTATCTAAGGCATCTAAGTTAAATTTGAGTCGGAAATTTTACTCGGGTGTTCCAGAGATGGGTGCTTTGGGTAAATCATTAAAATTCTGCGATTCGGAAACGTCCCTAATCCCACAATAACCTTCAAATTAGATATACAGATTACTCATAAAACATATCTAATCATCTGTGAATTTCTCTCGCGAATCGCTAAACTTTTAGAATATCATTCGTCCCCTTGAAAGTCTTTTTGCAATTTAAATGAGATTTATTCCATCGTTTTCATCAGAGTTATTCGCATAATTAATTACACCCGCGCTTTAATCAATGGTCCATATAATCTAACAGTGCGCCGTATTTGCATGATTATCTTCAGTGGAGGTAATTATGAGTGGGAATTAGTGAATGAGATGTGGGAATCCAATCTTTTTATTCTGTTCCGAGTTATTCCGTCCGATTGTCATCAATCATTCATATTTTCTTAGAATTTCTCGAGTTGAGGGTTCTCGAATCGGCTCAATGAATTTATGTATTTTCACCTCAAAAATAATATGAATTCATTCTTTCTCTTCGGTTACACATCCCAACGGAATTTATTCCATAAATGAAGAAGACAAGGAAGGATTCGAAAGGAAGAAGTATTGATGGTTATCATTTGGTAAAGCTTCCTTCACATGCTATCCTAAACTTTAAACAATGACGAGCAGCTAGATCCTCGCTTTTTATTACACTTTTAAGAGCGAAAATAAATAATAAACTATACATCTACATGTGTACCCTGCAAGCCGCCTTTCGGCGTGTGGCAGGGGGTGCATACGCCATGACTACTTCCATAATCGATTACTTTCGCGTATCGATCGCAGAAATGTGTATTTTCGGAAAGAATTTCTAGCATCTATTTCTCTGAATTTTCTAGTAGTATCAGTAATCATAGATATTTAAGTAGTATTTTGTAATTATTTATTTATTTTGTGATTATAATTAAGAGGAAAGACGTATAATATCGGCTACATCTNACTCGAGATTAAAATAAAATGAAATTTATTTTGATTACAAATGCTAAAAATATTATCTTAACTGCAAGTCTTGATAAAAATAGCTTAACATGTTATAGTATTTAATCGGCATTAACAAATTAAGGATATTACTCGTAAACTAGATATTTCGTCCGTATATTCAACGAAACGAAATAAAAATTATTCTTGTATGGAAAATGTTAACAAACACTAAGGCCAAAAGTGATTCAAATTGGCAAAAGTGCAGACCAAGAAGGTCAAGCAGGACTAGATCAAGTATAATGGGAACTGATAACTATTCCGTTATTTACGCGGCCAATGCTATCGGCGACACACATGATATTTACTTTGAACTTCAATAATATCATATCGTCGGTGACAAGAATTGCGAAGGATTTCATCACGGACGAAAGGGAATAATTATTAAGAAATAGCACCGAATACATATGGGAAATAAATTATCGATTAATCTATTAATGACATGAAGAGCGCTGCTTATAAAATGCAAAGTGGAGAATGGGTTCACGGCCAATTAAGGTTAATCAAAACTCGGGGAATGAGCAATTTTATGTCTATCAAAAGCTAACTCCGGGGAATGAGCAATTTTATATAAAACATTGACGATATTTAGAAAATAATGGGATTCCCTTCAGGAATTGTGCTTCAGATACATACTGTAAAAATACAATGCGGAATGCATTTCATAAAACGAAAATTCACAAACTGAATGAACTAGGTTAGTACCTATACATATGTGAGTCAAATACCCTTGCGTATACACTGCTGAGTTAAATCCTTGAAACTGTATTATATAACTTATTTTCTAAATTTATTGCAAGTTTCTCTAAATTATAGTAATGGTAATTCTTAGTAATTTCCTAAGAATAGAAATTTTAGGGTCTTATGGGAGACTTGAAGACTCAAATATATATAATTAATTACATAACGACTGGAGGAAACTGGAGGAGCTGGATTACTTATATAACAGCCGGAGAAAACTCGAGGCACAACCTATACAAATACTTACCCGTAAGACAGCAAATATTTACTTTAAATACTTTTTAAACTTCCAAGGAATCTTGATACCAAAGTATCTACAACTGCTAATAGATTACTTGGCACAATCTATCAAACACTTTTCAAAATTCAATTTCTTCAATGATTAACGAATGGATAAACCTACAACTGAAGCGAAGAATATGCATCATATTGATAAGTGACAAATGCATGCTCCTGGATTGAATTTCTAACGCTAATAAGAGTAAATGTTCGATGACAAAGGTGACTCGTCAGTTTTCCTTAGCGCTTAGAGGTCGAAGGTTAAACGGGAAATGAATGGCTAATGGAAGCACGGCCAGCCAATACAGAGCATTCTTTGTGGAGAATGGCTGAAGTTTATTAAACTTCAAAGAGCGATCAATTGATTATACCTTCACCGTTCAGAGAACCTTTTCTTTACGCTAAGTACGATTTTTAAACTCTAGGTTTCTAAACTGCTTAACAGCGAAGAATAACGTCTCAAGCAGCTGGTCAGTATGACCTGATACTATCTACCAACGCTCACACCTCCTTAGACATTTACTGACTGACGTGATGATGATGAGGAACTCTGTCGAAGGTATTAATTAGTGCTGCTGAGATCGAGTTAAAGTTTTTATATCATCTTAAGAGATTTGCTTTAGATTTCTCTCCAAAATATTATATAGTATACTTCGATATGACCAATCGATTGCTATTCGTGCTATTGATTAATGACAACTTCCTGAACAATCCATCGCAAAGTAAGCTTCACCTAAATTTTACGAACTTACTTAGGATGATGCGCGGCTCTAATAACATATGTAGAGCGATGAAATTAATAATAACGTAGAGCGATGAAATAGAACTCGCCATCAATATTTGAGAAAGATGTGAGGAATGAAAAACAAAGCTCATCTGTATTATTTGAAAGAAGATAAAAGGAAAACGACCAAGAGAAGGATAGCATGAACTCGCTCGACCGAACAGATAACTTAAAAGCTCAAATGCACGGTTACATAAGAAAATATTTTGACTTCCCTGAAGGCTGAATGGGGTGAAAGGCAGCATCTGTTCAACAGCATGGAGTGATGCATTGATGTCTTTATCGTAGATAAAACATCGCACTAGATCTAGAAATTATGCCATGGCAAATCAATATGCTCTTATAACGATTTCATAATGCGATTCTAAATGGAACAGTTTTTATCAGGGTATCACCAGAGTAGTTACCAAAAACTTTCTCATATTCGATGTTATCAAACAACAATCAGTCTACGTCAGCAAAATTAACATTAGCGTTAATTTTTAACAAACTGAAGTTGCAAAAGTGATCTCATGGACACGAGAGATAGCATTTTAAGATATTATACGAATGTCTCATCATGGACTTTCATTTGAAGCATCGTCATCATCAGCATCAGAGTTGCTATTTTCGGAGTCAAGTTCGGCAACGGAATTGAGTAATAGTAGAAGCACTCTTGAAAAAGTGCTTCGACAGCTATAATCATATCGCACGAGAGCCCCCACCGAGAATTGAACGCGGAACCTTCGCCTTCATCGAAGTCGAACGCGTTACCCGTATGGCCATCCGGAGGCCAAAATGGATTTGAATTCGATTTTTTAGAAAACGAAATCGTTTCTTATCCGACGATTGCAACTTTAAAATATGTAAGAACTTGACAACAATAAATAAAATACATTTCGATAAGAGAATCATAAGTATTTCCCGAATATAATTTTTAATGATTGAATTGTGAAGATTTTTAAGAATGAAAATAAGAACTCATAAAACAGCAATTGATGCGAACTCCGATAACAGCAATTAAAAAAATATGAAAAGGTTTTCTGGATAATGGTTGACTTTAAGCCAGGTTAAATTAGGAGGAACGAATAGTAAAACGAAATACGAACTACGGAATTTGATAGTTCGGTGACTGCCAATGATGACTACATTACGGGAAAAATTGCTTTCTATAGATGTGTTCGTTTTCAAGGACATAAGAAACTACGTCTCTAGTGCAAAATCTTTATCTTTTCCTCCTTGGCATCCCTCGGAAAGAGTACTTCTGTATGGACAGAAAAGAGCGAGGTAGGAACAGACTAGACACTCTTTGTTACTTCAGATTAAACAAGGAAGAGCCTGTGCACCAGAGAACACGCGCCTGCATTATCTATTATGCTAACGCTTCAACTCGCCACGAAACCCCACAAAAGAATGGCTAAAGAACCTTATCTAATTCTATCTCGCTGAACTATTTCTCAAGGAGGTGCCACTAGGTAACACATTTGAAATTAAAACGAGATTTGGAAAAGCTGCATTAGACACTAGGATTTTTCCAAAGCTTGAGTTAGTGAGTTCTCAAAATGAGGATTCCTCAGGTAAGAGCATTCGAACCACTCGACCGCCGCATCTTCGACATACATTCTTAAGTCTTGACAGTCAATGAAAAGTACCTATGTAAGCCTCAAAAAATACTTTTAGGAGTCTATCGGGACAGCTAAGTACTTAAAAACAATGGATAAAATCAAGGCAAGGTAGATTACAGATATAATTTCCTTTCTGCAAGAAAATAATTCAATAGTAATTATTATTTTATCAACACTTTCATTGGTTTCGCGCTTCCGACAGTAATTCCAGCCACGAAGGTTTACGGAGGCTTTTGGCTCGACTTTATTTGCGAGACTTTTTGGAGCCTGAGATTTACAAAGTGAAATTTAAATTTCCCGCTTGATATTCTTACAGAATCGACCGAAATTTTAAATATATTAAAACTATTCCTCCAAAATTTTTACGTAGGGTTTGTCAAAATTTACGCGACTGATTTTAACCGAGAGTCACACTGACAATAAGTCGAACGATGCAAATAAAGGTGTAGCCAAACCACAGCATTAACCACGCCATTAGCATTAGCGCATATAGCAGATAATGCAATTTCCCCAAAACCTTCCATTACATTTTGATATCAAAAGACTAAAATTTTCTATTTTTTAATTATTGAAACTTGCTCCATAAGGAGCTCTGTTGAAGAACTGAGATACTTTCGTCCACTTCTGTATCGGTACAAAATATTGAGGAGGGAAAATACATCGTAATGTAGAGGTGAAATAGTATTCACAACAATGCTAATAATTTAAGAACTTACTATATAGCCCCTTTAGGAATCATTATTTACAATGACTTCCGTATAATTATCATTCGTTATTTTTACTTCAATAAAAGCTTTATTAACGGCATTATTTCGTGGTCTAACGTCCGAGGTTATGTGCGGCATCCAAAGTTTTGTTCGGCAAATTTCGAATAACTTCCGAAGGTTGTGATACTGAAAGAGAAACTATTATTGTAGGAGGATTTCTTATGTGTGTTGCTGAATGTCGAATGCAGTCTCAAAGCTGCATCAGCATAAATTCCGACGAATCCTAGACTTTTTCTCTTCCCATTTGAATCGAAACAAAAGCTTTGAAATCCGACTAATCATTGCCCCTCTACGCATTTCAGAGATGATGGTGACAGCCAATCGTCGAAACCGGTCGTGTGTATGTTATTGTTAAAATAAAAATTGTGGAAATAGTACAAATTTCCTAATACTCTTTCCATGAGATATATCTCTGTCTAAGAGGAAAGTTGGAGTCCAGTTTTAACATCCATTAAAACATCGAGTAAATCAAACCTCCATTATCCAGTAACAACCACCCATATGTTGCTCGGCGTAAGTCGAAAAGAAAAGTTGAAACAGAAAATACGGATTTTTAGTTAACGTCATTACGTGACAGCGATTCACTATTTCGTTCATTGATAGCACGATAACTATGGCAGACCACAATAGGATAAGTATGCACAATCGGCTTCTATGCTAACAAAATCGACAATACTTTCTATCCGTTGATACGAGTCACTGGGCTGGATGTGATAATATTATTTTACTATCAATGTTCAAAGCGATAGTTTTATGAATAAATCTGAAGAAGCTTTATTTAGAACTCCTAAACCTAAAGATAACGGCTATCAAGAGCTTAACAATTACTTTTCAGTTTCTGGTGTTGCATCACACATATTACATCCTTGTATTAACTACGAAATATGCCTTTTAAAATTTAGAGTTCACAATCGTATTTTAGATATAGCTGATACCCGAAAATCAAATAATCCCTGAGAAATGTTAGTCATAATCTAAGCACATTTTCATTTGATTGATGGGTGTTGGTTCTATTTTCTAAAATTTCTTTTAAAAAATATTAGAAGTCAGATTATAATCGAAGAAGGGATTGCATGATTTAGCACTTTCCACAATCACATACTCCGTTTCAGAATTTCGTTATTCTTCGATTACCATTTTCCAACTACGCTTACTTAAGCATCTCTCTACATTCAAATATTCAATATTCCTTGCCGCAGAGCTCATTTCAACGACTCTTGTGCTTTCTTATAGACACGAAGTCAACATTCATCGGATTCCACAGTCAAAGATAAACCATTACGACCTGTAGACGGAGAGAATCATTACTTCCAGTTTGAAACAGTTTATATTCCAAAAGTTACTGAATGTAAATTAAGAGAGAAATTAAATGGAATCTCTGAAGTACTCTTCCTAACTGATGGTACTCCAACTAAAGTTTCGTCGTATCGTACAAAATTTGGAAACTGTCACCACAGACCATGCCATGGGATTAGTTAAAAATCTTTACGCACTCAAACTACAATTTATACAACAGATAGGACAATCTCAAATTATTGTGTTTTGAATAGAGAATGTTTTCCAATTAGAATCTTCTTAGCCCTGAGGAAACATAATCAAATGTATCCTATGGAAATAAAAGTAAAAAGCTAACAGCTTTCTCTACTGCCTACACCGTAACCAAAATTCAAAATCTTATTACTGCATTGCTGCCTGACCTTTTAGCAATAACAAAAAAAATAGCGGTACACCGAAACAAACGTTATTAGTTAGCCTCCCTCGAAATCCAAACTGAAAAAGAAGAAAAGACCGAATGAAAAAAGAAATATGGCGATAGTTCATAATGAGTTCCCGGTATACGACATATCTTGCTAAATAAAGCCAATATCTAATCGAAAATTTGTAGAGACCGCTACCCTCGAAGATAACGCGGTCTAACAGAAGGAATTAAACCGGAACCGAACCGAAAAAAAAAAAACATTATCTTTGCCGGAGTGAAAACGAAACCCGTCATTCTTTTAGTTCCGAATTTCTGTTCCCAATAATACACAGCTTCTTTAATTGTTGTTGGAGGAGGGTTACCCAAACATGTGTAATTACAACTTGCAATAAACTATTACTAGGTTTCAGTCTGAAATTTAGCGAAATTTCGTGTATAGACGTATAGCTAGACATAATAACCTTTCAGACCGACATAATATGATAATAATAATAATAATAATAATAAAGCGTCTTTATTTACGGGCGAGATTGAGACTAATTAGTCTCTTCTTACATCCAACCCTTATGGTCGGAGCGAAAAAAAAACTATCCAAACCGGTTCGATGTCATCAGAAGGAGCAGAACCGGAACTGAAACAAAATTTAAGGTTTTCGTTGAATCGGAGCGAAAACCGGGACGAAAAATATCACTGTTCGATGACATGTTCGCATCACACCGGTTGGGAAGGTAATGATAACATTTCAATTGTCCCTTACGGTCCCAATACGGGCTTTAAAATCGGAATGTCATCAAGAAATCTGGATATCACTTTTTCCTTACTGAGAAAGGATTATATTAGTGTTAGTATAGTATCGGCCGAACAAGGCCGTTTTGATAAGCTGGTCACTGGAACATAAAAATAAGAGGAGATCATCAACTATCGGGAGTCAGGGCTTGACTGATATATCTTCCTTAATTGGTTGCGGAATAGTGACGTCGTCGGATAAGACCCCCGTACCGAGCACATTAAATTTCGCAATTTCGTTCTGCTCCTTTTCTCGACGCGACATGTGGTTGCAAAACCATTTCGTAACGGTCATCTCGTCATAGGATTAAGAATGGCGATCGTAAGCATTTTTCAACTGGTTCTAACCTTTAAACTTACCCCAGCTATCATACCAAGAGAAGATGCGAAATGAACACCATTTCAACTCAAATAAAACTCAAAAATTGCATGTAAATTAATGGCTGAATTAATTTTATGTAAATATGTTGGCTGTAATATCGAAGGTATTGGTGCTGCTGAGATGTATGAACGACATTAGCGCTCAACAGTTAAGCGTGAGATGGGAGCACTGATTATACCTTACTAGAATGGTGGAATTACTTCCCATTTATTTATAAATTGACTCCTTTATTAACAAATGAAATATTACAACCGATGCATAGAAGGAATAAATTTAAACGAAGTAGATCTTCGATCAAGAAACTTCAAGACATCATATTAGCAGCGAAAATATGTCATATAAGCATAACTAGCACTCATTCCTCCTCCATCGTATTACACTTACGTAATGCAAAAATTTCTTAGGGAAACTTGAGAAATGCAGACGAGATAACTTCGAGACTCACAGTCTGTCCACTCAATCACATTGTGATGTTTCACTCATAACCAACTCAAGTTAACTGGAACATCAAAAATCATACTTCGATTAAGGATGAGAATCAACTATTACGCTGCGAAATAGTTTAATGATGAATGTTCCATCATTTGAATGTTTTCGATGTCGTCTTGACAGTGGGGAAAAATTTTTGCCTGAGGTTTAGCATACAAACCTTTTTCCTGACACTTAGGAGAATGACTAATATTTGTAACAGTGGCATATTATCACAAAAATACAATCTTGCATGAATGAATGTCAGGCTGAACATTATCCGTGCAGAGGAAGATAACAAGAACGACATCATACTAATACAACATTTACAGCCTTTACTTTTATATCTATAACAGTATGACTTGTTCAATGGTAATCTAGTCATTGATAACGATCTATTCACATACTAACCTAACAGATATAGCAATACGAGAAATGCCATTTCATTGCCTACGGTTTTGCAGTCAACGAATTTCCAAGTTAACTTACTACTTCCATTTTGAAAGCTAAAACGTAAAAACGTAAGAATAAAAGTAGAAGCATAAAATCTAAAGATCATTCTTGGCTTGAAAATATTCCACAAAAACTCAACAATTTAAACCGACTCTCCTACAAATCAAATGCCAATTAGATAATAATAATAAAACGACAATAATAAGAAAATCCCGAAAATCTTTACATTTTAATGATAATTTTTATTCTTGTCGATTAAACTGATTAACGAAACTTATATTTCTTAAAGTACGAGAAACAGTGAAGTACCGTTAAAAAATAACTCACGCCAATGATTTAACTCAATAAAGAGCTTGTATTTAGGGGTGCCCAAACCATCGTTGTTTAACGGTAAGTTTCACAAAAATATAAGTAGAAAAATATTTTTTTCTGGAAATGATCTGCAAAATTACAGCTAACTCCATATTATTACAGTTTGTGTTGACCTCGGATAAACGAAAAATCGGACAATACGGAATGGTTGTCTTGCGTACGTAATTTATGAAACAAATACGCCATTTTCAAGCCTTTCCATAGAAAGACGTGAATTTACAATTAGAAAATCACTGTGTTGTAAAAACTTTATTTTAATTCACTTTTGTTTCATAATAAATGTCAATTGCCCAGATGAAATTCTCACTTCTTTTCTCCGATTATTTCCAGGTTATTATGCCGATGTTTGTGTATTATGAACTTGCATGATGCAATTACAGAAAAAGTCATTTGAGCGGTGTGCCGGTACATATGAAAAGGCAAAGCACATAATTACATCTCCATATGCAAGTACCCCGCAACCCACCTTTCGGCGTGTGGCAGGGGGTGCATGCACCGTGACTTTACTTCCCTAATCGATTACTTTCGGGTATCGTTCGCGGAAAAAATTAATCGATTCATTTTAGCTCTGATTTTCTTCTCAGAATCACAACGGCCTATGTAACAGGGAGGACACCTAACATCGGCTTCATCTTCTCCGAAAGTAGAACTTATCGAGTAAATTTATCCTTCGTTTAAATATTTTATCTTCTTGAGATTCCCATTCTGGGTCCTGAAGCATTTGAGTAACGCTCACAGAATTGCCGTAACAATTCTTTACAAAACGTATCGCCTTTAGCTGCACTTTTTCGAATTCTTGAATACAACACTTTTCTGTTGAGACCTCACACTGCACGCATATACCAGGTGAGACCGGACCAACGCAACGTAACATCACTCACGGACTTTTTCTTAGCTCCTCGGATACATAACTCGGATAATCGAACTACAGATAACCTAGAGTGTCCGATAATCTAGAGCAACCGACACGATGATCACGCGAGAAATTCATGAACGTAACATTTCCGTACTAACGGGAAATGGGATGGAAAATCTTCTTCATTGGAAGTCAGCATGTTTCTTTCATAATGTTATACGTGAAAGCCACACACAAAATAAATATCTAAGGCGTTGCAATGGCTCAACATCGAACTTGTAGGTGGGAATAAAATTGTAATTGCTACGTAAATTGAAAGACAATACTTTCTCTTTAATTTGTTTGGCGTGATAAAGGAGATGGAATAAACAAAATAGTTTAAATCTTAAGATTTTGTTTACAAAACTAAATAAGACCTCAGATTCCCCAGATTGGAGTACCCACCTCTACACCTTTACTCGATACATCAACTCAACTAGTGGAGTAGAACTCAACGGCAAATTAAGAGTCTTTGTTACGTCCTCAGTCGAAGTAGTGTGCGGTCGGAGAAACGCCAAACGACTCGAAAATTAACGACGATGCCATGTGGAGGATCAACAGGTCCCTCACGCTGCCGCTGCGTCACGAGCCCTACCTTACGCCTCACTTGCGTGCCCGCGCCTCTTTAATTCACTGCCAAGGCCGGGCGCATCTCTTGCTCGGATGTTACACTTCACTTCCGGAAGAATAAGAAACCAGTCGACGCTCTACAGACCGACAGCCCAATAACGTGACAGAAAAAACTCGATGACTTCAACAGACCGGAAATTCTCGCACGCGACAAACATTCTAGACGAACTTAGCATTTAACAGTATTAGTTTTGAGAGTTAATCGTGTTCGTCGACACCTCGGAAAATAAAAGATCATGTAGACGAATTTTTCGGAAACCGAAGATACTTTTCTTTGCTTTGTGGACTCAATAAACTAACACGGATTCCGGAAACGAATATTTTCATGACCTGGCTGGTAGTATAGAGAATTCGATGACCAACATAGGGATGGCTGCTAATTTGTAGAAGAGAATGTTAGTTTCTTGGAAGAATTTAAGCGTGATTTGGGACGGAAGAAATCCAATGGGAAATCTCATTTCTGCTAACGATTCAAGTTCTGGAAAGAATATTCCCCGTTGGCAGAGGTATCGCTGTATAGTTACAAAGAAATCGTTAAGTGCTGTATTACACTAGCCTGTAGCTGACAGAGTATTTTAGTAAGCAGAAAACTTCTCAGCCGCGCTAAAGAGCTGCTAAATGCTCTCGGATTTGCTCTGCAGTATCACAATTATACTCGTATTTTTGTATAACTCTATATATTTTGTTTTTTTTTATATGGAAGATATTTTTACGTATTCATTACCTTTTTAAGTTAGTCATCACCAATATATATAGTTTATAGTAATTTACGTATTTTATTTCTTACTTATGTATTCTTTTATGGTGTTTTCTCACAATTCTCCTGTTTATTTCACGTCTTGAAGGAATTACTATCAGGTTTTTTACAGGTTTATCACATCTTTTTGGATGTTTCCCTGCAGTCCATACTTAATTCCCAAGAATCCACTTAGGCTTTCATAAATCCTCAAACAGTTTCAATTTTTAACTAGCTGTCTATTTTCAAATTAATCGCTACTAATATAATTGACGATGGATTTGAACAAGGAGGTTTTCCCTCCACTACATAGGAACAGCTCCTATAATGACTTTTTGGACCGCAGATGTTTTAAATTGATATTTTATAGATAAACGTTGGGATTAACCTTAGTTATCATCTTCTTCAGGATTGCCAACTATGGGAAAATTTCGTAAAGAATAAGCTCTAAATTCTCACCAAATGCAGACTTTATTTATTTAGTATCATATCATACATATGCCAATACAGGCAAGATATTTTAAGGTTTAACAGGAATCTGTAACACACTCAAAATTTTGAGTTCATATATAGATTTCTCATTTTCACAAATGCTAATAGTAATATAATAGTATTGTTAAAAGTGCTTCGACCGCTTTGGTAATTTCGCACATAGGCCCCCACCGGGAATCGAGCCCGGGACCACTTTCGCCGAAGTCGAGGACGTTGCCCACTTGGCTATCCGGGAACCCACAAATGCTAATTTAAACATAAATCATCAATCAATATTACAACTGAAGTTGCCACTGATTGTTGGGTTAGTTGCAGTTTAAAACAACTCCAGAAAGCATCAAAATTCTGATTCTCTTCTATGCGCATTTCGCCAACAATGGTATCCTGCTCAAGGATCAAAACAGAAAATCAAAATCATCTGGTTGGTATTTTGGCGCGCGACCGAGAGGATGAGTTTATCTTTTAGTGAGAAAAGAATGAAAACGTGTGAAGGCGCTGGTATATTTAACCTTAAACGGAAACCAATGATGAATGATTTCGCTCTAGGAATGGATATACAAACAAATCTATTAACGGTAACTAAGACAAGTCTTAATTCAAATCCGAGTAAAATTATTCGTATGAGGGAAAATTTGAGGCGTTCGAAAAACAGCCAAAATTGAATGCCTTGCACGTAATCAACGAATCATAAATGAAAATTCCGTCAAAGCAAAAGAGAGATTGAAATTAGTTACAAAAGCAAGAAGTTTGGTTTTCGTTACAGCCACAAAAACGGGCAATTGGCACCATGATCTGCCTTCGCTTATTTCACTCTATTATTAAAAAGCTTTAAAAACTAAAATTAGTTGAGTTTAATACCTGGATCCAGGTATTAAACTCAATTATCTGCCGACAAATAAATCATAAAGGAGAAAATTTTAAAACGACGCATCTCTAAATTTCCTCAACTTCAAGGAATATAAATCGATTCTCAAGCTTAAGTTTATTATCTTCTTGAAACTTTTTGCAAGCGAACGATCCAAAATTCAATACTTAGGAACGAGGGCCAAATGCAAATTAATGCCTTTCCGAACCGAATAGGATGTTAAAAGGGGTGAACTGTAGGTAGAAAGATTAAAGACGAAGATGGCAATTTAAAAAACATTAACTATAAATAGATTGAGGGTACCTCTTGACGGTGAACATCAGACAATAAGTCGGTTGACTAAATGACTCCAGAAGTAAAATGACTACGGAAGAATGGTAGTGAGAAGAAATTAAGGCTAAGGCAGCCATCACATTAGAAATAAATCGCTTTTAAATGTTAATAGAAAGAATATCAAATGAGTTGCGACCACTGGAGTCCAGGAATAAAAGTAGAAAACATAGTGAAAGAATGAGGAATTATAGGAAGTCCTTAGGGGGACAAAAACGAAAGAAGAAGAATCTAACGCCGCCGCATGTGAAAAGCTGAAGATTGAATAAACAACATTAAGCTCTTCGTTTATTGGTGATTTTCCTCTTAGAGTAGAGGAATTAAGTAGGAACATTTCTCCACACTTTGGATATTGCTGATGTGAGACTTGAAATACAAGTGGAGTACGTGAGCTAAAATTATTATTCAACATTTGGTAACTTTCAAAAATGTCCAATAAATCAAAACTGGACCGTTCCGATTCTACTGTATCACTTACAATTTTCGCCTTAACTTAAAATCCGAATCTTGTAACGCTCCTAATCGAAAAAATAAATTCCGAGCGATTCGCCCCATTTTCTACGTCTGCCCTTTCCTGGATATTTCACCAGACATTAATTAATATTCCATACTTATTTAAATGAGCTGTTACACTTTCCCCATCGAGAGCGTCACTCACAGAAGCGCGGATAAGGCATATCTCCGCTAACGAAGATAATTTGTTCCGGATTCGTTAGCCGATTCTGTTTCCCATACTTAGCCAAATCCTATCGCGTAAGAACTACTGGAAAACTAACGGGCAAGCAAGTAAATACTAATAACGAATGAATCCGGCCAATCGGATTTTTCTGGATAGGGAATGTTCGTATCGCATATTGTTAGGTACTGTTCACGCCTCTCCATTAATTGTCCAATAAATACATGCATGTGAGGGCACCGGAAAATAAGTAATGCGCATACGAACATGCGTGGGCATCTTAAAAAAACATTCGTTAGGGCGGGCAAAATCGAACAAAAAAACTCATTGGCCTCGTTATCGCTGTGCCTTCAATCATAAAACCAGAATTACTCGTCAATACATATTCACGTGATTTCAATTCTTCCAACAAACATCCGTGAAGCTAAACCGATGGCATTAACAGCATACACTGGCGCGCAAATCAGATTACAGGCGAAGATAGATCCAGAAACCGCACACGCTGACGATAATAACGTATTAGATTCCTAGTCGCATAGAACCGCTCTCTCGACTAGAAAACCCTGGTCAAATAAAAAAACGGCATGCCGACAGGTTGAGGTTGAGTGTGCCGAGGATGTGGGACGGTGCGGCGGTTAACAGGTAGGCGTCATGAGGGAAGGGAAAAACTTGCCACAGGTGCAGGGCCGATCAGCTGGTTGCGTTCCCTCAAGATTGATAGGATGCTATTCAGAAAAGCGGGGTGTAAGAAGAAAAACAGAAAGGAAACTGGCAGAATACCGTGGGTTATCTTTAAGCTGCTGAACATTCTCGGTTCCGAACGAGAAAGCAGTAATACACTGAGCTAAATCTGAGCAATTTAGGTTCTACTTTCCGATAGAAACTTCCGTATATGAAATAGATGCTGGTGATGCAAAATGGCTTTTTAATTCTCTTTCTGCTCTTTTTAAAACATGTACTCAAGAGAATTCCAAGAATTTCTATTTCAATAACTATTGGCTGTAGGATGCTTGTTGATTAGATACGTATAAAATTGCTTCTTTCTTAATTTTATCAATTAAATACTGCTGATTATATTATATATTCTTCGGTTTCAGTAATTCATTCTGGGACTTTTTAAAATTAGAATAAAAATATAATTACTTATCGTATTTATAGGCGTATAACACTATACTAATATTCTACCTGCCTGTTATACGCGTATAATTTTTTTATTTAAACAATCGTATAAAACCCATTTTTCTTATCTTTTCGTACTTTTTCAGTACTATAAATTAAATCTAATTTTTAAAAGCTATATAAATGCTAGAGTATTGATGAATTTGATTATTGAGTTATCTATAAAATTTAGGAGTTTCAATCCTGTTATATTTGATTTTTTTACCAAAATTTCCTTCCTGAAATTATGGTGCGTATCATACGCCGATGTGTGATTTATATAACGATAAATAAGGTAAATACTTATCTATGGAAAGAGATGTGGTTCACTAAAACATTATAAACCAATATTGTTATACTGTGGTAGATAAAAACACAAAAAGGAATTTCTTCTCGTTACCTCTTCTTTCTACCTCTAAGATATTAGTTAACGTAAGCGTTTGACACCCTAATAGAAACAGACAGTTGTAAACCACTAGCATTACAAGTACATTTCTAATTTTTTTTGCGAACATTCGATGTAAAGAATCATGCATTACTGAATGCCAACTGACCCAATTAAGCTCATTATTTAGCAGAACCCGAATAAATTTAACATAAAATATGAGAAAATAAAAGCGTTTTCATCATTCTCCTCACCAAGTTATACAGAGAAAGAGTACTCTAAATGCGTAATAAAATCGACGGAGGCGGCCGTGATGTTGTGGAAATCCATCATAAAAAATAAGGCAAACAGATGTACACTTTTTCAAGGAATTTATTTAAAAAATGACTACCGGTTTCGGAGTAACTACACCATCATCAGGTCACACAGAAACTAATAAATCAAACAGAAAGTAATATGTTATAGAAGTCAGGAGGGGGAGTTTGGAAGGAGACTGGAGGGAAGGAGAAGCGGTAGGGGTGGTGATGTCAACAATGGGTGAAGGGGGGGAAATGGCAGCTTGAAGGATAGGGGAGGAGGCTTGAAAGAGGTGCTCATTAGTGAGGTAACAATTAGGTAATACAAAGTGTCTCATAATTTCTAACTATTCTAAGGCTTTAAGGCGTTTAACTTTATATACGAATCCCAAGGAAGAATGGACTTAAAAAAAGTATGACGGGACCGGGAAAGTGTAGGATGTCTGGGGAAAAACTGCTGGAATGCTTGTTTTCAAAAAGGTGCCTTGCAAAGTGGGAGGCAGGTGACTCATTCATGAAAGCCTTGAAATGTTCTTTAGTACGAATATTGAAATTTCTAAAAGTATGTACGACCGATGTAAATAGAATTGCATGTGTCACAATTTAACTTATAGACACCAGATCAATTCAGAGGTTCTAATTTGTCTTTTTGAAAACATAAGTTTCCTTAAGTTGTTATTATTGTTAAAAACCGACATTATGTTGAATTTTTTGCAGATTGGCAAGTTGGTAGGACATACAGCCTTTATATGGAAGGGTGACACGTCGAGGGCTATCCATCTGTGGTTGAGATTCGAGGGGAAAAAGTCGCTTATCGATAAAGCGTATTTATTTTCGTTACTTTAATAGATAAATTGGTCAAGCGAAAAGAAAGACGCATCATCGATAAGCAACTTAATAAAATAAATAAAATCATAACCTATATATAAAATCATACCTATTCAAAATAGAAAATTGAAACTAACGCTTTTGACTACCTTAAAAGTTTAAAATCTATATTAAGAGATATTTACTAACTTAATGACGAGATATTTTAAATGACTTCGACCAACTACTAAGCAAGTCAGTATCATAGTTCATTCTCCATATATAAACAGATTTTTCTACATCTGAAATATTCCTACCGCCTCCGCCCAGATATGAATTTTATCGCAGCTATAACTTCCGAATATAATCGTATCGGTTCGATAAAGATTACACTATACTATAAGGATCGGAGAAAAATAGCTCAAGAAATGTTACGCAATAAAATCACATCTATTTTTGAAACTTAAATACGCCTAACACGCACTTCTGCTATAAATGGATCTCTCCTGAAACCACGAAGGTTAAGGAGAACTTCTTCCATATCTCCTGGCGCCATAAACTAAAATTTTAGAACTTTTTCTGAGACCTCTCTTGGAATTAGGCATGACAATGTCAGAATCCCCCACACAAAGAGAAAGACGAATAGGTTTCCTGGGGAAAGCTTAAGTACGGTTCAGCAAGTTGCATTGTTCCGATTTTAGAGCGGGAGGCGAATACCTGTTCAGCCCTTGAAAATAAAAACTAGTTTAGAGGGCCTTCGTCGAGGTTATGCCTGTACCATATACGGTACTGGTTTGGGACTATGCCAGAGCAAACAAAAACACCACGACCAGTAATCCGAAGCGTAACAAAGATTTAAAGAATCGGCGTTGGCGCTACTGATTATTGGTGATTTAATTACAGCAAAACATATGAAATAATACACATTCGCGTGTACAATGTATTGTGCATTCACATAAAAAGGGCGTCAATCCGGTAAAGAGGTCTCAGAGACGGGTGTGAAGGCCACAGGAAGTAAACCAATCTTCGCGGAGCGCTTCCTATCTAATTTAGCAGAAAAGCAAGTCTCGCGTAGAGTTGCGGGAAAATTCGCAGCATTATTCAGGACTCACATGCAACGCACATGTCAACATATGGACAATCACAGCAGTTTAGATTATATACTGTGATATTCAGATTTAAAAATTTCAGAACTGCTGGGAAGGTCTCAATTATATTTTAAATTTAAATTTCTTGTGAATAAATCTGCTTGATAAAGCCCTAAAACACAGATTCAAGCCCATTTTACAATCAACATAATCTCTCATCTTTAACCCCAATCAGACCTTTTCCTAATATGTGTTTCCTCCCCCGAAGTACATTTATGATTACTCATTCATAACCTTTTCTACGGTTGTATGGGTATGAATTTTGATTGCAGTGAGAGATTATTTTGATTGTAAAAATGAGCTTGAATCTGTGTTTTTGGACGTCATAAAGCAGATTCATTCAAAAGAAATTAAAGAATGTAACTGAGAGCTTCCTAGCAGTAATAACAATATATAAGGTAAGAGAGGATATAACGACTATGCAATAATATGATTTCTTGTCGAGTCTCAGACCGTAACTATACAAACAAAGCCAAAAACGACCACATCTTAAAATCTAATTTACAGAATTCAACATTCAATGCTCCATATACAGAAGTACTTAAGGGTTGTCCTCAAATAATGTCACTAGTCTCCGTGACTCATAAGTTCCAATGATAGGGTAATATGGCTCTTTAAACCGTTCTCTAATTACATCATTTAAGAACGGTTCTTCACACAAGTGCCTGATAATGGACGCGAATTCCCAATTATTCCTATTCCTAATATTGTGAAAAATATTTATGGTTAATTTTCAATATCTTGATCAGTGAACAAGGCTGAGTAATTACTGTTACTTATTACTTTCATGACTAAGGGAAGCATAACAATCAATTGCTCTTTATACCAGATTTTTTTGTTCACAGCCACAAATTCTGTGAAAGGGATCGTTTCATATAGATAATTGGCGAGATTTTCATTTTTTTATTCTCAATTTTGAAATTATAAATAAACATTCATTTTTCTCAACCGCCACCAGGAACTATCCTAATCATTTATTTATTTCTCTAGTGGAAAACAGAAGGCCCCTATTAAATTAATTTTAATAATTATTATTTAAGGACACAAAAACTTACTTAAGTCACAAAAACCTGACAGGAAAATCCGACTAGCCGGGACTCGAACCCGGGACCTTGGGGTCTGAGCACTAGCACCGCAGCTGGTATTTGCTGGCTTTTGCCACTTCTCAAATGAAATTGTAGCGACGCAGCGTTAAAACAAAAAATGTAGCTCTACGAGTGTCTGCAGTAGCCATTTCCGCATTAAAAACTTGCGCTTTTCCATGCTCCGATTAGAGTAACAAAAATAGCGAGCTTTGATTCGTACTGCAGAAAAGTTATCACAATCTAATGGCATGCTGGTCAGTTCAATAGTAAGTGCAGCCTTGAACGATACCGAAAGAAGATGAAGAATCTCCGCCTAAAACATTTTTCGAAACAAAGATAAACGCTAAATTGAAGGACCGATAAGTGATACGATAAGTTACACATTTTGCAAGAAATACCTATCATTCCTACTATTTTGTATCTTACGAGCCAGGGTATATAGTATCGAGCTGATATAACTTTATCAGTTTCGGAGAATGATTTATGAATGGTGAGCTATTATACTTAGATAAACATGACGCGTTTTTTTCCAAGTCACATTTTTGCAGTTTTCTTAAAATTTTCAATGAATCGATTTCTTCAAAAAAATAGTATCCGTTAAATTTACAAACTTCAGAAAATCAAATTTCGGTCGGTCTCTTTTCCAGTTAACACGAAAAAGAAATATTGCCCGATTTCCCAGACACTTTATATCACAATATCCGTTTTCTTCATGACTATTCAACAATTGACGATGACTGGAATATATGTTAGCCAGGATCATCCTTCGTCCTGAATACAGAGTAAAAGCTAAATACAGACTTTGAATCTGAATCGCAGCAAATAGTGTCTATTTCATAATTCATCAGCCGGAAGCCTGTTTGGAACCAAAATCCCACCATTAGCTACAAAAGATTTGGAAAGGGAACGAGGCTTAATGGGAGAGATGAGGAGTGAGGTAGTTTGCAGCAGGGTAGAAATTTACGCGGATTTTCCATTCGTGAAAATGTCCATTTTATGGAAAAGTTTCCATTATTTCCTCTCCAAAGAATTTTAATTGCCGTGAAATACGTGGAATTGCTAGAGGTCATTTTCTTTTAACTTTGATGAAAACTTCGGGGGACCTCTGGATAGCCAAGCGGTTCTTATTCCCCTTTCGGTGTCTTGGGTTCGATTCCCGGCGAAATCCCACACTTAAAACAAAGATGCAAAATTATCTCATCTGTCGAGACACCTTCACAGAAAGTATGAACAGGTAACCCTCCTACAACACGGTGGATAGGTTCCTAGAAAATGCCGCGTTGTGTGAAACCGTGTTGTATGAGACCCCGAGCCAGTACAAAAAGGGGGGTTACATTCCGAAAACCTGATGATGGCGTACAGCTGAAACCGGTCGTGTATTAAAGTTTTATTTGTGGAAATTACTAAGTCTTTTTTATCATTTCTTTCCTAAAATGGGGCTTCCAGATAGCCAAGTGGGCAACGCGTTCGCCTTCGACGAAAGCGGTCCCGGGTTCGATTCCCGGTGGGGGCCTACGTGCGAAATGACCTAAGTTGTCGAAGCACTTTTAACAATACTACTACTTTCCTAAAACTTATTAAAAACAAATATTTTTTTAAATTTTACATAAACTTAATTTTTATTAAAAATATAAATTACGTACAACACAAAAAAAAACAAAAAAATATTATTTTAATTTAATAAATTTCTTCGTCGTCACTGCACAGTATGTATAATCAACCGAGGAACCGTGGAATGATATCGCCTTCACTTTCAGAACTTTTTTCTTCATTTAAAGTTCTTGCATCTTCTTCCCTCTTTAAAAAAATCTGTAATATTACTTTGCTTGGTGGTTCTTACCAGGTCATTGTAAATATCTCGGTAGACAGTTTTGCAGCTCCCTTTTGAATTTTCGGCTTCCTTTTCCATCTTCTCTATTACTAGCGCCCGGGGGCGAGCTGCACGTTTTGCGGATGTCGAAAATCCTGCAGCAACTGCACTTATTTCTTTTTCATTTTTCATAATAGTCCGGACTGTTGCTTTATTCAAATTAAGACTTTTTCCAATGTGTGATGCTTTTTCTCCTTTTAAAAGACGATCCAAGATTTGTATCTTTACTCCTAAAGAAATAAATTGCCTCTTGAACGTTGCTTTTCATCTTTATCGGACAAGGCTTGGGAATGAAACTTAATGTCTTAAAGGCGTAAAAGTTATTCTTTAACACACCGTGGCTCGACGCAGACAGCCGACCAGCAGCGTGAGACACTTGTTATCAGGACACAGAAATGAAAAGAAATACTTTCCGCAACACTGTATCTTTAAGACGGCAAGCCTCGCCGCGGCTGTAGAAGTACAATGTTGTATGTACAAACGTTTTTGCAATTTTCTTATCGTGTTATAGCGAAACCGTGTTATAGGATGCCGTGTTGTAGGAGGGCTACCTGTACTAATAATGCGAAAACTTCGACCAAAATCTCCCCATGCAGACATTCGGGGGAATGGGGAAACTTCACGGACTGAAACTACAGCAAAAGAGCCATTTCATTTTAGTTTTCCCCACTAATTCACACACTCCAAATTTCTAACTACATACTTCATTTTGTTTTCCGGGTTTACTCTGCTTCCCATTCACGTTTACACTACGTTCCCATACTTCCTCTTGGCCAAGTTTTCCATACACGCTCAGCCAACGATCTGCATTCACATGACTTTCGTGTCTCTTCCGACACACCTATGCCTTTTAAACAAACAAGCAAGGTGAGAGTGTGCGTGATCTTGCCGTCCATGCTTACTTATCTAACTTGACCACTTGCTAACCACTATTTTTCATTCATTCATCGCCGCTACTTCCAAGAACTCTTCATTTCTTAGGAAGCGCGCAAGTTCTCAAACAACGTTTTTCATTCATTATTTAAAAACACCCAAAAAATTAAAATTTATCATTAAATTTGTAAATAGATAACTATATATAATTCTCTATGCCTAAACTATAAATAAGCGAACAAAAATCTAAAAATATTTTTAAAACTACCCATTTAAAACATACGATACCATTCATTACACTGTAAAATGTTTTAGTGAGTTATTGTATTCTACTGAGCGATAGGTATTTGGAAAGTGCTTCGACAGTTGATAGTGGGCCTCCGCCGGGAATCGAATCCAGTTTTTTTCACGAAAATCGAACGCGCTACCCACTTGGCTGGCTATCCAGAAGCCCACGAGGGATTTTCTATTAGTTAACCCCATTTTCAGTTTTTGTAACTAATAATTGAACAAATACAACAACAATTGGATATTTAAGTATTTTATCAAACAATGTGTTTGGCAGAACGAAAACAATCAGAAGTAACTTAATCCAAACGATTTGTGCTTTGATAGTCGACTCTTAACAATATCCTGAAGTTCGTGTTCAGAATTTCAAAAATGGACTAAATTACACTAAGAAAATACATATTCACTGAAAGTATATTTCTTGAAATGGCAGGATTGACAATGTAAATCAAAATTATTCATTTCTGCCAACCGCCGTTCTGCGAACTCGAGGCTGACTGAGATCGCGTCAGATTGACATTGCAGTTACGATACCCCAGAATGAAACCCAATGAGTTAAGCCAATATTTGCGTATCGAAGGCGAGAAACAGTTCATAAAGTATGATTGTCGTACTGTTGATAATAGAGATTGTGACATCATAGGGGAAAAAATATATAAAAACGTTAGGTCGATTCCCTCAGGGACGGAAGATATGAAAAGAAATCACTTCCGGAAGTGGATGAAAGCAAGCGCTGTACCAGATGTTTACAGGGACAGTAAGTGAAAGATATCTTTGCTAGAACGATGACCCAAGACAAATCGCGAACTCTAAGAGGTCTATTTAGGTTTCCATTTAGGTTACGGGCACCTTATGACTCAAAAAGGATATCAAAAGAAAGACGCAGCAAAACGCCGAGTAGATAAGACGATGAAGAAGCAAATCTAAGATTCCAAGATATCAAAGGAATCCATTATACTATGAGGAAGCTAAACAGCGTAGTCGGCAATGCATTAACTAGCGAACAATGCGATATCAAACTGCTTATTCCTCACACACTGTGTTATCCCGTGAATGTTTTATAATTACTTGGATTGATTCCCTCTTGAGATGCGTTCGTTGTCTTCCGAATCACGAACTAACGCGTCGTAGGGCGTGAAACAATGTGACCGCTGTAAAGAAATGCCTCAACAAATTGCTTTATCAATTACGCCTCCAGCGCCGTAGATGACTCGTCGGATAAACTTTCCTTGTAGCCACTCAGACCTAAAAATGGAGATCCTGAAGATTAGCTTGGTAAATACTTATAGAAAAGCTGCTATAATTTAGCAAGAAAAGTATTTATTATTCTATGAACTGGTTTCGGTTTGCTGGGTTGGCTGAGTGGTAGACATTTTCAACAACAGTTGAGCAAATCCGAAACCATTTTCAAAGAATAAAAAATCACGACCATACCTACGTCAGCGTGTTAAGATATTTTATAAGTATATTTTTTTTCAAAAACTGACATTTTCCCTGGTCCAAATTTCTTCGATAAATACGGATTAGTGTAACTGCTTTTATGCAATAAAGATTGTGAAAATCAGCAGCAAAATAGTTACTGTTTCAAATATTCCATTTCTAATGCTTAATTATACTAAATATTTAACATACTCGATAAAAGAAACTACTGCACAAAATAACTTTCTATATCTATAATTCATCGCCGTAAAATATTTAGCATTAAATATCACCTATTTTTTGCACACCACGCAGTACCATAGCACCGATTATTAAAAAAATCAAAACACTGGACGACAGAAGCCTTAATTACCACAAAATGACACGAGGTATAGTAAGAGTCATTTACATTCATCAAAAAAACAGCAGCCAAGGATAATTCCACATAGGATAGCTCCAATAGCTGGTTGCATTCGATGAAACGACACGTGGGAGCACGTCATCGAGCGATTTCATTCAACAAGAAATTCAAACGGGAAGAAAAGGAGGGCAACGTGAAAAATCGCGTGAATATACTACCGAGACAAATAAAACGATAATATAAAAATGTAGTTACATTACCCTGTAATAACAATTATCATATGCTCCTCGAGATGGGACATTATTACCGATGAAAAGCCCCAAACACTTCCCTTAATATTCCGGCAATACATACATCATACATACATATTTCCATGCAATAAAGTTATTGAACTCATTATTTATTAAATAGTTCAGGAAACGAAACTAGTATGTTGTATGATTTGCAGAAATTACGACAATAATGTATAATATAAGAATCTTTCCGAGGTTTCTTTTGCTCAGATTACATAACTGCTTCTTCAAACTGATTCCAAACACGCAAAGAACGGCGTGAAATACAAACCGACCGCAAAAGTTAATATATTAACGCTACAAATACCACATCAAAAAGGAAAAATTACCAATAAAACTATCGATAATACTTCCGAGGTAAGAAGAAAGTGTGAAATGCTTACATTCCTCGTTCGATAAAGAATCGGTGCTAACTCGAGAATGCAGAAAGCACGGTTCATCTGGTGAAAATTTTTGCTTATAGTTTAAAAATACCTGAGTATGAAAAATAACCATGCTAATATGGGTTTTCCCTTTCAGAACGAGAATAAATTATCCATCCTAAACTTACGTAACAGATGACCTGAGTGAGAGGCGAATGCTTGTTATCCCCCAGTACGTTGCTCCTTCGTTAGAAGTTAGGTAACACGATGCCGACGACAAACGTGACATACATTCTAAGGAATGGCCTATTTCGCGAAGAATTAACACTACTGTAGAGATTGAGGAATAACCCGAATCTATTGTCATTGGTATATGTGCTGCATACTTCCAAATGATGTACAACAGCTAGTTGCCAGACCTGAAAATATAAATAAGTAGGCTCCCATCGACGATATCTTTTACGTAGTATTCACTTTACTTTTCTGGATTTGCAATATGCTTTGCTATTAGTTAAGGGATTCAACATAATGTGGCTTAATTTAGGCTATTTTAGAATCGCAATAAAGGAAAATTTAAAGATCTTTCACATTTTTTACTTAAAATGTTAATTACGTGAAGAATATGACAACCAGTCACTGTTTAAATCTTTGCACTCAAAATTTATAGGAAAAAAGAATGAAAGGACAACCAAGGATTAGCCGGTAATTCTGATCAGATGAAAACCTTAAACTTCATGATTAAAACTGATTTTGAGCAATTAGTGTAAAGGGTAATAAACAAAAAAGAAGGCAAATTACACATATCGAAGTTTTAAATTTACAGATTATCTTCGGAGATGTATTAACACAAATAATCTCTTAAAGGATCAAGTAATAAGAGAAATTACAGTTTACAGAGGAGACCGCTATATTATGGAACCCCAACCATTTTTCTCTTTCAATTTCTTCTTCTATGGAACCCCAAGACAAATATTTTAGTTTGCCGATAAAATTAAAAGGTTGAATTTCACAGAAAAGTTTGATAAAAGTTAATTACAAGTAACAAGATTCGATAACGATTAACCAGAAAGTTTAATAGTGTACAATTACCTCAGGTAACCGAACATATAAGATAATACATAGACATTATATAGGTAACCGAACCATTAATTATAGTCATATTTTTTACACACAAGAAAATTTTCTATTTCTCGTTTCAAAATAGTTTCATGAAGCCTAATTTTGCACTGTATTTAGTTCTTCCTGCAATGACAATACCATGCGATTTTTTTCCTTTGGTAATAACGCACGTAACATGATAATCCGTAAATTTATCCACTGAAGTATCCAAATACACACTCTTCTTATTTCATAGAAAATTGCAAGAAGAAAATATGAACAAATTCATTATCATATGAATTATAGATTTCATGTAAGATAAAAATGAGCAATATTAGATCCGATGATTTTTCACGTTTCCCAATGAAAAGAGAACTCAACGAATACATAGACAGAAATGGAAAATTAAAATAACTTGCTCGTCCTAAATGATAAAAAGAAGTAACCTATGAAAGGCCCATTTCTATACTTAGCAAGGGAAGTAAGGCTCGATCTGAATGAGACCACATAAAATCATTTATCTCTTATATTTTGAGGGATTCGTGAAAAGACAAAGGGTTCACAAGAAAAAAACCAAGGGGGTTAAACAGAAAGGAATTTAAAAAACTACACCAGGGAATGTATTTATAAATAAATGAATGGGAGATGTTCTATGAATTAAGAAATGTTCATTTTCTGAATACATTTTCGGAGAGGTTTTATTTTGATAGTAACTGGAATAAAGGCATTTTGAAAGGTCATCCAAATTATTAACACTAAAAAGTTCTAACAGAAATTACATTCTTTCTCTTCGTAATATTCTCAAAAGACATGCAGACTTACATAAAAGGCTAGATGTCATCACCAATTCCTGAGACTTGGCAATTATAGTAAATCAAAAGCATAAACCATAAAATAAAAATTTGTTCTCTTCCTTCATTAAAGGCTCCTTTCAGGAATCGCAGATAAGACAGATCCGCTAAAGTTTTCGAATAATAAAGAGTTATACTGCAAAATTCTAATATTCTTTCTTAATATATCGCAACTTAAGCCACGATGTCAGTAAACTTTAAACAGGAATCGAAGATGATGACTGTGAGGCACAATAAAGTAAAGCCAAAAGATTTGGTCATTCAGATCATTCAAACAAATTATAGTCAAGTAATTTCTCTGGAAAACTAGCAAAAGGCTAATAAATCGCGCTTAAGTCACAAAATTTATTTTTGTAATAACATAAAGGCAACACATGGCATATATCCTAATAAATTACTTCAAAAATAAAGCTCTGAGATTAATCACTCGGTATAAGCAAAGAAAACCCTATGTAGAGAAGGGGTGGGCGGTGCGAATAACAACCACCTCGTAAATATGCTGCATCTACGCTATAGCACTATGTGTTCCAGGACTGAAACAAACCAAAATCGAAGAAAAACGAGAGAGAATTAAAGTAAACAAATTATAAATTAATATCTTTAGTAAACAGATACTACCGGAAAACACCTGTCAATATTGTTTTCGGAACTTTCCCTCAAAGAGAACGAAAAACCAATAATAACCAACGTTTAAAACAGCTATAAGTGCTAATCTGGGAATTATATATCTAGCATACATCGTCTGCGAGACTGACATTGAAATAATTCAGTCGTAAAAAGGTATAGTTAATGAGTGACAAGAACGAATTTAGGCTTCAAAAGGCACTTTTTTCTGAGACAATTACACACTAAAATTTCAGAACAATTTAATGCTAATCTACTACACGAGGAAAATCATTTTTCAAAAAGAAACAGTGTACGTCAGGGCGCATGTTACTAAAGCAAAGCTGAACAAACATGTAGTAAACAAAGGACTTGTTTAAAGGCGGTCTTTCAAACTCAACAGGTGGTTATTGCTGAATGAATGCAGGAAAGAATCACGTATAGTGCGAAAATGAGTGAACAATAAATGTTACTTACGATGATTCTGCCGAAGTGATCACTAGTTAATTATTACGTCTAAATCTCTTGAACACTGAAAACGGAATGAAATAACGATAGACTCCACGATACAGAAAGGTCCGAGCCGGTCTGAGAAGCATGGAGAGGGTTACACATCACGTGACATTAGTTGGAGGGTATGCCGGCGCGAAGCGGTAAGTTGGTGTGAGGACCGTAGTGATGGTAATGAGGAAAGGGAAGGGGTGAAAACGAATCCTCCATCTTAGTAGGCGGAGGAAAACTTGTAACCACCCAACCAACTTGCAGAGATAGAATGCGCGGGAGAAAGTCGTAGGAAAGGGAATAGGTTTGCTTATAATCGTTGCCTTCAATATTACGGATGCCAGTAGGTCGTTTGTCATTGGGGTTGTTATCGGTACTCTCAAGCCTCTTAGTTCGTAATTGTTAGTAATTTAACTGCATTCCTGGATCATCCAGCTGTAACTGCAACCATGTCTCGTAGAGGTGAGTGAAAAGCACTTACTATATCGATTTCTGATGTCGTAGTTAATACTACTTGAATACGAAACTCTAATGGCCTATTAGCAAAAGGTCTATGTTTTTCATTTTCTTGTGTAATTATATTGTCTATGTATTCAGGTCTGGTATTGGTTATTACTTCACCGTTGCACACAATGACCTTGGAAATGGTCTCCTCCCGAATTAAAGGGCTCATCGTAAAGCTTGAAGGCGGCATAATGAATCTATTCTTTAAGGCAGATTTGCCTTGAAGAATAGATTCATCATCCAACTGTCAACTTATATGCGGCCGCTGTAACCGCAGCCAATCTTACAACAATCAATGATTGCTTCAATCTATCCCTTATGCTTTACAGTCTTAAGTGGTAAAAATAATGGATCTATCAGAAACTTAAGATTACCGTAGAGTTTTCATCATTGCATTCGAATCTATTCAACCTTTGATGACCTACGGTATCTATATTGTGCAAGCGAAGCCTTCGATATGCAGATCGAAGTATGTTCTAGAATAGAATTCTGTCGGCTGGGCATCGGCTCCCAACTCGTCAGCTAGAACTCTATGTAAAAGTTTTTGTTTTCCCGAAGATCAATGTGTACATATTCTTGAAAAGTTCTATCCAATGAGAGGATGTGAAAACCCAGGCAAATGCTGAAGTACTGTCATGAAGTTTTTGTGAGAGCATTTCAGTTTCCCATACGGCTGAGCTGTCCGTTCTAATTAAACCTAAAAGGCTCTCTATAGACTGTCGTCAATGGAACGCATTTACGACATCACATCGAAGAATCGAAAGAGTGAATTTATGGAGATTAAAATTTTAAACACTTAAGCAGAATGCTGAAACAAGTTAAGAGATGTATACATTTGTTCAAGAAATTATTCTCACCTTCCGCCGATGACAGAGTTTTAGGTCTCAAAACCAAGCAGTTACAGTACAGTACATGTTCCAGCCTTATAATAAGCCATTTAAGTGAGATCTTTGAGGCCTTGCAATGATGACTTTCTTTTCTCTCTAGATGTTATTGAAGGCATTTCCGTCGGAGCTCTTATCATTGAGGGGAAGACGAAACGAGTATGGGAGATGCCAGGTACAGGCGGTGCAAAGGGACCGGCGATGGTGCTGATTGAATCTAAGGATCGTATCACTGCTGGAGATGGAGTCAAAGCCCATGAAATGGCAGGAAAGGCTCTTATTTCAAATGCCACTAATGCCAAAGTTTTCCAGATCCTGAATTCTGTCGGTAAGCTGTGAATCAGTAAAAGTTTACTTTGATCTTAGTTGCTACTAAGCATTAAATGTTGAAATTGGTTTTGGGTTAATTTTCTTCAATCAATAACTTAAACACTTTAATCTTTTGTTCATATTATTGAATTTTCTCATTTGTGAATTATCATGTTATCCTGGTCTCATTTAAGGCTTAAAGACTGCTTTCTCAAAGACTGCTGGTGACACTGCTTTTATTGCTCACCGATGCCAAATGATCCCAATTGAGTGGGTATCAAGGAGACTAGCTACTGGTTCTTTCTTGAAGCGTCATCCTGGTGTACCTGAAGGATATCGTTTCAATCCTCCTCTTCAAGAAACTTTTTACAAGGTGAGGTTTTTGATGAATTGTTTCCAAAGTTATCATCATAAGTACCATTTTTGCTTCAAATTAAATTACTGGTTCCAAAATTTGGACATGAGAATGATAATTTATTTTGATGATTTCCATATCTCATGATATTGGTTTGAAAATAAAAATTTCCATGCATATTACAATTTATGTATTCAATTTGTTCAGTTATTGTAATCATTTTATTGTCCGTTTCTCCTTTGGAATTCATGAATTTGTTTATTAAATAAATTATTAAATACATATCTCTATAAAACAAATAATACATTTATGGGTTGTATATCAAACCTGAAAGTTAAGTAAAATTTCAATAAAAAGATAAAACTTCTTATCTTTCAAATATAACCTGTAAGATAATATTACATCTAGAAACATTCTCTTAGCCTTAATCGTCAGTCTCCAAAGTCCTCTTCTGTGACTTATTTTTAATCTGATTTATTAGCATTGGATCTGTTATTATGAATAATCATTATTTTGCCACTTGGTTTCAGGATGATGCCAATCATGACCCTCAGTGGTCAGAACAACAGATAGTATCGGCAGGTTTCTCTTACAATGGTTTAACGATTGGTAAAGATGAGGTAGATTTTATGAGAAGAGCTACCATCTGCGTATTTGAAGTCCTAGAGCGAGCATGGGCCTCCAGGGATTGTGCTTTAATTGATATGAAAATTGAGTTTGGAGTTAATGACCAAGGTAATTTGAGTGTTTTTAGGCTGCCCATCACTGCTTTGTTCTTATTAGTAATGATAATTCATTTTAGGTGTATGATATTTTCGTTCAAGTTTTTGATGATCTTGTTTTTGGTAAATACATTTCTTTGGGTGGTTATAAAAGTTTGATTAATCATTCTTTTTAGTTTACATGGGATGAGGGTCATGAGTAAAACTTAAATTGATGAATTAAGTTTGAAAACTTGGGAAATATAATAATAATGTTATGGGTTCCACATTAATGTAAAAGCTGATCTGCTGAATTATTGCACTGAAAAATGTTAAGGAAATGATCAATTTAATTTGGAAAAAGGCAGGGCATTGGTGCCTCAACTTTTTCTTTTGCCGGCCAGATTCTTGTTACTTAACTAATTTTATCATGCTATCTTAAATAAATTCTTTATTTCTCATCACGTTTGTAATGCAAGATTCAAAAGTATGTTAACTACATTACCTATGCCACATAGAAGAGCCTGTAGATTAGCCTGTATTTGGAACCATAGGGCTTCATTTGGGCTTCAAATGGTTAAATGACAGTGAATCAAATAAAATTAGAATTTTGATTATTTTAACCTTTAGTATCTGTCTCCCATTCCCAGAAGTGGATCTGGGAGAAAAATTCTGCATCTATGATGATAGAAAATATTTTCAAGTAATTAAGGTGTATGTATACTGGAACAAAGTAGTTTACATATTTAAGATAATTATCTCAATTGCTAAAAATAATATCACCCAGAATGAATTTGTTTCTAATTAAAATTTTAACAATAGATCAGAGAAGTAAAGAAATTTGAAGAAATAAATAAGAGAAATTAGTGATGTATGTACTAAATTTAGAATATTTATAAACTTAGTCTGAAATGAGATGGTCATGTTTGAAACATTCCTTTATCAACGAATTTCAGGAGAGATACTGGTGGCAGATGTAATTGACTCTGATTCTTGGCGCTTGTGGCCTTCTGGTGACAAGAGGCTGATGAAGGATAAGCAAGTGTACAGGAACATTGTTGGTGAGGTCACCAAATCACATTTAGAAGAAGTGAAAAGAAACTTTGAATGGGTGATGAACCAACTGGACCACCTTACCCCAAAATCTCACTGCTTAGTAAGTTCATTTGTTTTTACAGTGATACCATGGTTATATACATCTAATTTGTTCCAAGATTGTTATTGTTAACCAAATTTGTTATCCAAGGTGAGAGTTTCCGTAATCATACTGCATGTTGAAAATGTGGATAAAACTCATTTAAATGTCAGTAAAATATGATACAATTTATTCAGTTATATTTGCAAAAAAAACTTAAGAAGTTTTTAATTGCCAATCTTCACCAGAATGTTTCATAAACCAAAGCCAGTGTCTTTAACCAAGACATATTTTTATAACAGTCTCACTTCATTAACTAAAGCTGTCATTAACCAAGTACTGTAATGACTAGCACAGTAAATGAATTACATGTAAAGAACTCTTGATCATTCTTCTCTTATTTAAGTATTGCAGTACTCAGGGTTTTTACTATTTTCACAGGTTGTGATTCTTATGGGATCACCATCTGATGAAGCACACTGCCAAAAGATAGCTGATAATTGCCGTGCCCTAGGATTGCCCACTCAGATGCGGGTAACTTCTGCTCATAAAGGAACTGAAGACACGCTTAAAATTCTCGCAGAATATGAAGGTAGTGGTCACTGTCAGTTGTGGTTTAAACTGTAGTATAACTTAACAGTATTTATTTTACCAATTACTCCTTGAATGTATAAAATTTATCATTTTTCTAACCTTGTCCAGGTCCCTAACAATAATTGCTGTCATTCATTTTCTAGGATCAGATCTTCCAATTGTTCTGATTGCTGTAGCTGGACGTAGCAATGGTCTTGGGCCAGTTTTGTCTGGCAATTCCTGCTTACCTGTGATCAATTGTCCTCCAGTAAAACCTGACAATGTGGATAAGGATATTTGGTCTTCTGTGAATGTGCCATCAGGTTTGTGCATGGTTTATAAAGTATTATATTTAATAAATTTATTCAAAATTATGAATTTATTTTCAAAAGAAGTTAAGATTTTTAAATGCAGTTACCCCTTCTAGTTCTTTCTAATACTAAATTTCCATATTAGGTCTTGGATGTGCAACGGTTGTGTATCCAGAGGCAGCAGCTTTGATGGCTGCTCAAATCCATGCCTTGAAAGACCATTTAATATGGTCAAGGCTAAGAGTTCGTCAGCTACAGACAATTGCATCATTAAAAGCTGCTGACAAAATTTTGCGTGAGAAGTAGACAAGGGTATGATCAAATGAGAAATGTACATTCAAAAATGCCTTATAAGTTACTTTTTTGGTTAAAGTGATAATGGTTTATTTTTCTTTTTCAGAGATGCTGGTGATGGAGGCTGATCAAGAGGAGCTGTATTTCTCTATAAATCTCATCACTGTTATGAATTTGCTCAAAATAGATTTCTATATCGCTGTTTTTACTATCACATATTCCCAATTTATGAATCTTTTTATGATCAATGTTGAATGTATGATAAGTATATTTTTGAATGTTCTCTAAATAAATATGGAATAAAATTATTCACAGTTATAAGAGATAATAGGCTTATTGCTTTTAAGGATAGTCTTAGACCCCTTCCATACATTTTTTTTTGTATGCAAGTGATGAATTAGTCAATCATGCTCACAACCGCTACAAACTCAAGATTTATGTATGAAAAGGAGTCTCAATCATGTGTAATATTTTTTCCTGATTGACTCATTCTTAACTTAGTCATTTGTACCTTGAATAAAACTTTTATATACAAGAGGTCTCATTTCGTGGAGGTAAACCTCTTCAATGATTAAAAGTAACAACAGTTATTTGTAAGGATAATTCCAATCAAATATTTAGTCTGTTACAAACAGATTTATATTAGTTCAAATTTCTGAATTTTGTATTTCTCATCCTGTTTTAAGTGGTAGTTAACATGATTATGGAGGTTTTACTAACAAGCAGCATTATGCTAAATTGAATCTGATAATTTCAAAGAATACCATGTATTTTACTACATACTAATAAGGTGACGTTTGGTTAGAAATTATCTCTGAAACAATATGTTGCCCTTGTATGCTGAATACACTGGTCATGATATTGGTTCATCCATCCCAGTCTGTCTTTTGGGCATTCCACAGCTTAAATAACCATATATTATAAATTAAGGAACATGTTAACACTAGGCATTTTGCTTCCATGTTTGGTGGGCTTTCTATCATGTTACATATGGATACATATTAAATAAATCTTCTATTTCTGGTTAATGCTAGTTGGTAGTTGCAGCAACTCTTACAGAGAGCTTTATAATGAGACAAAGTTCATATGTTTACTTCCATTCATTACAGAGAAAAAGTTGTTTCACAAGACATAACTGTCTATTGTCTCGGAAGTAATTTAAACTTTTATTTGAGCCAAGAGTAAATACTCTGATATTGTACTAGAAATTTGTTTCAAAGTTATTTATACTTAATAGTAAGCAACAAGAAACATGTTGTTTACATGCTTGACTTTAGATGAAGGAGAAATCATGTCATAGCTGGGACTCATACCCATGAGTACCACTTTCTAAGTGGTTGCTCTTACCACTAAGCTGCCACAACAGACTGACACGTTTGCTTAGTATAGGGTTCCCACTTTCTTGCTAATTGTGCATACATTGAGAACTGACTGGTGGCACAAATAAAAATAGCATGTCAGAATAAGGCATCAAAAGAATTTTATAATTCTAATACAATACATGAATTGAAAAAATGAATGCTAGAGCTTGAACCAGAAAAGGAAGAGAAATCAAATGAATAGTAATGAGCACTGTCACTCGAGAATTAAAATCTAGCCATTTAACCTCTGCATGATAAAAACACTAAAATAGCAATAAAGTTTTGCATTTGTTTACCCACAAAAATTATCTTTTATGAGTTTAGAGTCGCCCAAAAAACTAAATCCAAAGGTGAAGGATAAAAAGGTAGTAAGCAAAATATTGAGAATGACAAATATAGATGAAATGAAAACAATTTATTTTCTGGAGCTTAATAACCTTCGGGTGAAAGTACAGAAATTTTTTTTTTAAAGGTGGACAAACAAAGCTATGCAATTAAAATCAAGGTGCTAAAAATAATACCCTGAATAAAGAAACTTTTCACTTTTTTTCATTTCAGTTTTTAATTAAGGATATTTATGAAAGACAATGTATCAGAAAATAATTATAAAAATGGATCACATGATTTTTTAATTATTACAATTGCTACACAGCATGAACTTGTGGTGCTAACGTATGTCAGCAACATAAATGCAACAAAAGATTATCAAGCAAGTATGTATTAATAGATTTGCAAAACAATTTTACAATGCAGTAACTAAATCTGTTATGTCTAATATGACAATTAGAATGAACAAATTATAAAGCATTTTATGAAAATGACCATCAACAAAACCATAACTTCCAAGAACTAAGTTAAATTGCACAAGCTCTTCTTGAAACAAAATAGTAGATTTAAAGAGACATGAAAATAAATAGGGCAAGACTCCTGTTGCTTCATTCTCACTCAAAAACCACTGTACCATATAAAATACAATAAAAATATATGACATTTTAGGAACATAACGTAATTTTTTATTATAATTTGTTCAGAAAATGTACAACAGCAGACTCATGATGTAGCTGGCAAACTCCCCAGCCTAATAATGAAATGACTTGGAATAAAAAACAAAAAGCAGTTTAAAGTCTGCAAGTCCTTTATATATCAACAGTTCTATCAATAAATTTTTAAGAATATAAATTTTCAAATCACAAGAATAATAATAGTAAATATATATTTTTCTGCCAATCATCAATCATACTAATGTCTTATAGGCATCCTGATACTCCACAAAAAGTACAGTCTTTGAATTAAATTATAAATGCTTCTTGAAAAATATAACTAAAACTGCTTTCAAAACCTAAGCTACATGAGGCCATCTAAATATGCAAACTGGGATAAATACCATGAAGGTTATGGCCATGTTCAGGCATTACATGTCATTAGTATCAAATGGAAATAAAATTTGGTAAATTATCACAACAAAATTTTAGAATGTCTGAAAGATGCACTTCAATTGCAGCCACAAACATTCCAATTATATACATCCACCTGATCCATCATTTGTGCTTTTGAAATAGAAGCTAATAATGGTATGTATAGGATTTTACATACTTTTAGTGCTGTTATATGTACTGCTACTTTAATATTGTTAATAGAGATGGCAATGTTCTCCAAACGAAGAAATAGCCTTTACTTTATTTGTCTCACATAGACAGGTACAGCATCATTTATAAGGCTGGAACAAAAGAAAAATTAAATCAGTATATATAAACTAGTAAAATCAACCAGTACTTTCAAAAATGAAATTGAATTGGGAAAGACATCTCAATAACAAACAAGACTCAAACCTTCTCGAAAGGTTTGGTATATCTCTATGAGCACATGACTACAAAACTTGTTTCCATTTACTTAACCATTATCAAGAGTTGCAGAAGTAAACAGATTTAATTCAAATGAAACAAATACAGTACACACAGTAGAGATGATACAGATTAGAATTTAAGGATAGTGGAGTGTGCAGTCACCAAAATGTTCATAACTAGACCATGTGAGCATAAAGAAATACTACTCCTAGTTTTTCTGAATATATTATTGTATACACCCATGTTTAATCTTTTGAGCCCATTTCTTTCATAGCCACAGTTGAGGCCCAAATAAAATTTCCTTGAAATCCATCAAATACGCCTCCAAATCAATTATTCTGAAATAATAAACAATTGAGTACTTCTTAAAAGGATTTGCAGCTCTATCAATGAACATACACCAGGAAATTTTCAGGTAAGTACCTGGTAACTTCATTGAGCAGTTTCAACATCTGAATTGATGGCAACAGTGATAGCAGTAAATAAATCAGAACGAAGTTACCCAATTGAGAACCAGTGAAGTTTTCCTCAAGTTTCTTTCGCTTTATAAACATCCACCTCACTATATCCTTCACATAACCTTCATATTTTCTCACCATTTTCAGTATCCTTTTGTTTGCATATTGTTGGAATACTTTGTACAATCAATATCCAAGTCTCAGTAATAACACCTGATGATGACTGAATCAGTCATGAAATAGCATGTTTGAGGTAATGAGGAACTTCTACAAGTTAAGTTCCTAATTTGTATATAAATGCTTGACCATGATATCTCTTTATATCAAATTCCCCATTTTGTAACAATTATTACGTTACAAGTTTTTAACAGCAAAATGAATGAGGGGGTTTCAACAGACAGTTACATACATTCTACTTTTATAGTTGTGAGGATCGATTGATTAATTTATCCAATCACAGGTTTTGTTAAACTTACCACAAAGAGTCAGAGATCTGTGCTTTCGGAGACACTTGATGCTCTAGGCTTGAGATGATCCAGCTGCTGCGTGCAAGGATTAGGATTAGATGTGGGAGGTGGAGGAGGAGGTGGTGTTGGACGGGGAGGCCGATGGGGGTGAACAACTCTTGGAGAACTTGGAGGAAGAGATGATGCTGCAACAGCAGCTTGAACGGCACTATGCACTGGTGGGTTGCCAACACCAGACGGATGGCAGGATTGGGTACCTGAGTTATGTACAACAGTTGCATTTGCTGGCGGTGATGAAAATGCGGGAGAAGGAACAGGCTGGACAGATACAGGACGCTTGCCACTTGCTAAGGAAAAAACAGAACCACCGTCAAGATACAAAATAATTTAAGTATGATAAATTAACTAAAACTGACCCTTGATAGTACTTCAAGATCCATATAAATAAGATTCTGGTCAATGGTTACCTAAATAACTAAAGGATAAACAAAGAAGTAAATTTCTTCACATTCAAGCACATTACAGTAAATACCAAATCATCCAAAAGTAATTCAGAAAAGATAATGTAAAATTTTTACTCAGGACATATTCACACAACACCAAATTATAAACAAGCACTACACAAAATTGCATAAATATAATCCAATAGTGCCTTTCTGCATAGCAGAAAAATAAGGAAAAGTAACAATAATAACAAAAATAATCAGCCAAGCAAAACTCAGGAAACATGCCCCTCGTTCCCAAGTACGTTTCCATTAAATAAATTACTGAACATGTTGAAATCTTAAAACTATCAACAAATCCATGGAATATATGTTGAAGCCAGTCTGAAATGTGGAAAAATTCAGAAAGTAAATGATGGATAAATGAATTAGATAGAAGAGTACATTATGAATCAAAGGTTAAAACAACAATATTAATTCCTAGCTCATACAAAGTAAAATAGTCTATCTGTCTAATGTTACAAATGCTTCTGAACAATAAGAAGTTAGTTAAGAGTTTGGTAAATGTTTCTCATGATAGAAGATCATGCTAAGGAAGAGATTTCCTTTCATCTCACCTTGCTTTTCAGCCTCAGGACGTATATTCTCTCTTTCTGCTATATTACCATCAGACATTGTGCGATTATGACTAGATGCAGAAGGTCTTCGCCTCTCCAATGTGCTCATGTGGCCAAGATTTTCTGGCTTTGGAGGTCTTTCTGGCTTTTCGGAAGGGACTGGATCTTTCCTTTCTATAAGAGTAAGTATGCCTTAAATGTCTGTTTTCAAAGCAAAATTATCAAAAATCTTCTTTTGGATTTGTATTAGAAAAAGAAAAGATGAATCGACTCCAGCGCTTAAGCATTACATTAAAAGGATTAATCTTTAAACAGTTACCTCATTGATCACTAAAATAGCTAATTGAAATAGTTTTCCAATGACACCTTACCGCACATTATAGAAGACATGAATCAAATGCACTTTGCTAATAATCATTTCAATTATCCACATTTAATTCAAGGATATATGATGGTATTATTTTCTAACTTCTTAGCTTTCACTTAAACATAAATTCATCAAGAAAAATGAAATGAAAAACCTGCATGTATACTGAAAAATATACCCAAAAAGAAAAAAAAGGCTACCCAAAAGTTCTCAAAATGTAGCAATAGATAAAATTGCAGAATATCTGGATCTTATTCACCATTGTCATCTTCAAAGTAGAACCCTTGGGATTGAAAACTCTGACCCCAATGTTTTTGCCATGAACAGAATACACAATGGCAGTCTAGTTGATAATATGTTCAGTACTGCCAATGACTCAGCTTCAATCTCCTCTATAGTGTCCATTCTTTGTCCTTTCAACTTGACTTTCATCTTTGAAAATAGTGAAAAGTCATAAAGAGCCAAGTTGGAAGAATAAACCAGGATGAGGAACAACACACAGTTTGCTTTTCTTGCCAAAAAATGCTGCATAAATATCTCATTATCACGGTGGAGAATCCCATCATTGCTGTGTCATTTCTGCAGTTGTTCCCTTCTCACATTCTACCTTAGCCACCTTAGAACTTCATGATTGAATACTGCACACTGTTACTGAATACTGTTTGCACCACATGTACAAATGCTTTGCATATAATCCTATCCACATTGGAGAATCAAATCAGTGAGGACTGGATGTTGATCTTGACACTCTTTCTTTGGCCAAAGTGAAGATGGGCTTTTCCATTGTAACAATTGTTGTTCGGTTCTGGTGTCATACCCATAAACCCAATTTTCATCACCTGTGACAATCTTGGAAAGATGATCGGGATAATTTGAAACTGTTCTTCCAATTCCCTGTAGACATCCATGCCTTTGCACGTTTTGAGACAAATGCAAAATTTACTTATAACTTATTTGCTTATTACTGACATTTGTTGTATTCAAAACTGTGGGATAATTTTCACTGATTATCTTCTAAAAGGAAAAAAATTATGGGTAAGTATTATTACAGCATTTGAGCGACGAAATCAAGAAAAAACAGCCACAGTTGGAAAAAAGAAAGTGTTGTTTCAAAAAGAGTAATCTGCCAGTTCACACATCCATTATTGCCAAGGCCAAAATTAATAAGTTGAAGTTCGAATTGCTTCCTTGCACACCCTATTTGCCAGATTATTTTCTCTTTTCAAACTTGAAAAATGCCTTGGTGGGTAAAGATTTGCCAACAATGAAGAGGTGGAGTCAGCAGTTAATAGCTATCTTGAGGAATTAGACAGTTCTCACTAAAAACTGGGTATCAAAGCTATTGAGCATTGCTGGGAAAAGTGTATTGATCTAAAAGGAGACTATGCTGAGATATAAAGATACTTCGTCCCAATTTTGTTTTTTTTTCTTAGGTCAGGTACTTATGAAACTACCCTCGTAATTCTCAAAGGCTTCTTTTAACATTTTGAGTATCTCTGGAGCAGTTTTACTGAGTTTAAAAGAGAAATTGATACAGATATGCTCTTCCTTCAAACTGGCCATACAAAAATTGCAAACCAATTGCAAAAAGCAAGTAGACAATAAAAAACTGTTCACCAACAACAAACATCCACTTAAAATGACACTGCTTGACAAACGGGCTCACTATGTATAGAACTCCACCTGGCAGCATTTGACATTAGCTGCATCAGTTTGGCCTACAATTCAAGTTTGGGAACTTTTGGGTAGTACCTAGGAAGCTGCACCAAAAATTTTAATAAAATCATAAAACAGACATAATATCCCAAAAGAATTTTAAAAAACAGTATAAAGCTATACTACAGATACAGATAAAAGCAGATAATACAGATTCCAAGCAAAACAAATATTACCAAACATACATACATTAACAAATCTGAATGATATTGTCAGTATGATTGGAAGAACACATTCAAACAAACAGCAATAAACACAGAATAGTCAATCCATAGTGACAGAAGTTCATCAAAATATATTGCTTGACTATGAATTCCTGAAAAAATATAATCCTCATTCCCAAGGAATAACAAATGAGAAAAACAGTGACAAGACTAGGACTCTAACCAATGTCTCCCACTTTCCTGACTGTTATTCCTTGAGACATACCTACACGGCTCTTCCATGCCTTGCTATTCACCTTTCACTTATAATCCTAATTATAACGTTTATAGGTTTTTAAATAAACTAATAATAATATTTTATTTCATTTTACAAAGGATTCTATCACATTGGAAATATAGATAAGAGGATTGTTCCACAGGATTCAAAATTTCAATATTAGAAAATTACTCATTATTAAAAAGTTTTAAGTGTAAGTGTGATACTAAAGGAGGAATAGTTCAGTATAAAAGCTCACAAACTTGAGCAAAGATGAAGCAGTGCAGCTTTGTGAAACATATCAACCTTGATCTCCTTGAAATCATGCCAAATTAAGACCCAACAAAATAGAGATATGTAAACAGTCACTTTACAACAAACTTTACATCGTACACCTCTATAGGGGAGGATATCCACAGAGAGATAAGACTCTTTGAATCACTTTACAATGTTTATTAAAAACCTGAAACTCAAGTTTGAAGTATTTAAAACTTTAAATTTTAGCCAATAAGGTGGCATGCAGAGAGAATTTTGTAATATCATCAACACTTGGGTAACTGTGTGGATTTGAAATGATATTGATGGTGGAAGGTGAGAGTTGGTGGAAAGACATCATAAGAGATGATGAAACTTTTTATTTTTCCACAGATCATTTTAATGCACAACTGGTTTCACTGGCTTCAGCCTTCATCTTGAAGATGCAAGCACACTTGTTGAACCAGTCCTGGATTAAAATATTCTGTGAAAAATACTAAGTTTCATTGACTCTTTCTTCTGTGGTGGTTTACATCTGTATTATTCTTTGAGGTCTTCCTTCGATTGATTAATTTCTATGAGTTTTACTTTCAATGTGAATCCTTTGTTTACATAATCCACGAATTGAATGCATCTGTCTATAGGATCTCAAAACAACTAAAAAATCAACTTAGTTTTTCATTGCATGAATAATAGTTTCTGTCTCTCATTTGTTGCAGTGACTATCTCATGTTTTTTGAAAGTACATAAAGTTTTTATTAGCGTGGTACACATCATTTTTTTATTTCTGTGCTGAAAATCAATGAACAGTTCAGCTAGTATCCTACGAAAGATAATTTCATGGTAGTGCATTCCTGAAATGAATATTCTTAATAGTGAACCATGAAGCAGCACTTTCCAAGAATGGAAAGTGAACAAGGGGGTTTTCCCTCCATTTTAGGGTAAATGCCAGGCAGATTATAGGTGTTCCCCTAAATTCATGCAATGTCATATCTCATACAATTTTAAGTATATATGTAATGTGAAAATTTTCAAATTTGTACCCACTGCCACCAGGTCATGCACCTACTTGCAGTGAAAATTTGTAATAATAATAATAAAGATAATAATTAGCCATAAATCTCTGAAAGGAACATGCAAGACTTACCACTAGGAATATTCTGTCTAATATTCCCACTGGGGCCTTTGAGATGCTCCTGTTCAGGGGCAGAGGGTGCATTGTGCAAGGGAGGCGTTGGAGAGGGAACAACAACTGTTTTCTCTCCTCCAACCTGAATAATGGACACTTGCTGCTTGTCCACTGAATACATGTGAGCTCTTTCAAGCATAGGCTTAATGGAAGACTGAAAAGTAGATGAAAAAAAAATATTTATGAGAAAATATTTAGCTGAGTCTGTTTTCTTTGCATTGATTACGATACACTGATTTAGATTAAATTTTTTGTAAAGAAAGTTCAAATAATGCACCAAATAAGTTCAGCAATAATTAAAACTGTTTAATTGAATTTGTTTTGAGATATTATGTTCCTGTAGCATTTAAGTTTAATTTTATGGGTTAATATTCTCATATTTTTCATGAAAATAACCTATGCTGAATTTGATATAAATGGTCAATAAATGAAATAATTCTCGAATGACAGTACCATGCAAACCAAACAGAAGGAACACATCAACATCAACAAAGATAACCCTCAATAACTCATAAGGTACATTCTAACTAATGACTAAAATCACTGAAAGATACCTAGCACCAAACTTACACCAGACTTCTCTGAAAGAGCCAATATGAAAGGTCAAGCAACCTTAGCAACCAAGAGTAAATACAAGACAACTAATGAATCTTGTGCATTTGGAATTTGAGAAACAACTATTAAATTCATTGATTTCCCAATACCCCCACAAACATCCATATGCTGAACAATTTAAGTAGTGGGTGTAAATATTAACAACAAATGATCACACACTACCATTTCCTAACCAGAAAAATTTGGATAGATGGGACTCTGGGGTTGAACCGCTAGCATGCATCCCACTCTACCACCTTGGCCAGTGAAACACAATTCGAAACATCATATATATATGATATTTTCTTTGTTGTAATTTTCACACGAACATTTTCCTTTGCCTTTATTTCATAAAATATTTCTAAAAAGAAAATAAAACTTTGACCTCAATTCGCCTATTTTCTATAAAAATCTCTTTTATCTTGAAAATTAAAAGAAAACTCAAAAGATAAAATGTAGGGAATCTATAACACTAAGAGAATCATGCTAAGAAATCATTCCTTAAAGATCCACTAATTTTTTAATATTGCCACATACAGCAAATAGATTCAGATAGGACATAAAAAAGTGATTTGAGAGCCTATGCAGCCATAATTACATTTTGATCAGGAGGATTAGATTCAGAAATCCACTATTTAAAATGATAAAATGACAGCCCATGCTTATAACTTCCAAAATTTTGACAATAAAGAATAACTACATTTTCAGATCCTACCAGTCAACATTATCTACTGGCAAAAAACTTTCAATTCATTGACTATAACTTAGTTTCTTCAAGCATTTAGACCTGATTTCCCAGTCGTGTCGCTATTTTTCACACTTGTTATTCCTTTGGGATTTTCGTAGGTTTTCAACCTACTAAGTTACCTTCCTTTCCTTTATCCTTATCATACTAAAGATTAATTCTGTTTAACACCTTAACAGAATCACTTGAAAATATGTAAGTACAATCACTTTACATAAATGCATAACTAAAAGACCACAAATTTTGTGTCCCAGTCATGTCGATATTTTTCACACCTGTTATTCCTTGGGTTTTAGCTGTATGGCTTTTCCATGCTATGTTATACCCCTTTCCCTAATCCTCACAAATTTTATTCCAATTTGTTTGCATGTGAGATAAAAAGAGAGATAGGGATGATTGTTAAAACTAATCCCTACTTATACTCCTTTGAAAACTGAGCTAAAGTGGAAAGAAAGCTTTATAATAAAAAATGTTAAAACCCCAACTAATAAATTTGAAGTTAAGAATATATTAATGAGGTTTAAATAATTATGTTAGGATTATATTTGCTCATCAGCTTTTCATGTCCTTCACAGAATTTACGTCATGCCTAGGTATTAGTTCAGCATACTTTTCCCTAAATGTTATCCTATGTAAGGTTTATGGCAGAAATAAACTATGTTTGTATACTATCTTTCAACTGGAATGGACCAGAGTACAACCCAGCTAAGGACGACATTTGATTAATATTCACTGAAAAATTAATGTCATTTTTGCTAAGTTCTAAAGTGAGATTAGGAGTGAATTATTGTGTGACTTTATTCTTACTTATTGCATGATTCAGGAAACCTTGCAAAAAATGATTTTCTAATGTAACTTTCAATTTTAATTATTCACATCCATAGCTATAATTCAGTTAAAACTATCATAAATAAAAACATATGACGACAAAATATTTAGCTGAATATGAAAAATATTAAAACACTGATCAAAGAGCAGATTAACATTAGAATGCATAACCAATTTTGTTATTGATATAAGTTATAGTAAATCAAAATAAACTTCTGTACCACTGACTGTTATAACAATGTCATTTCAAGTTTATAAATTAAAATATTATGTCATATTCTCCAATTATAAAAAAAGATGAAATTTAATCTAATAATAATGAGTTTGAAAACAGGTCCTCAAAATAATTTATTTATAACTTAGGAGATGTGCCACCACCAAAAAATAGCAACTGGGTAATTAATGTGCAGAAAACTGATAATGAAAACCTTCTCCCACATAAGAAACACTGCAAGGCATTCAGTACCGTAGTTTTCCGTGCATAATGTATTCCACATGGTAAGAATATAAGTAGTCTGCTAAGAGTTAATTTAAAACAATTGAAATATAAATGGAAACTTTGCATATAAACAAAAATTAACAAAGGCTTGGACTAGGAAGATTTCAATATAATTCATAAAAGTAAATTTTTATCACCGCATTTCCTTGCCCATAAGACGTACTGTGTTTTTTCAAGCAAAGATTATACACATAGGAATGCAAGCTGCTTATAAGTTAAAAAAAAAAAAACAAGATTCATGAAAGAACGTCAATTTACGGGAGAAAGAAACAAAAGCGCAACATTGTTGGATAGGCTTCAGCAGTGATTAAAAGATAAATTCATGAGTCAAAGCACAACATTGTTTATAATTACTGTAGTATGGTTATTTCTCACATCAGCAAAAATTCTCACCCTCGACCCATGAGATGCAGGCCAATTTTAGATTAAATTTTGCTGGAAAAGAAGTGCATCCTATGGGCAGGGAGATACGGTATATCTTTCTTTGTGCATTTTTGTGAAATGAGTTACTCATCAATAAAAACTTATTCATGAGGTGTATTTCTATCCAGTGAAAATGGCAAAATAATTGAGTTAATAAAGGAGAGAAACCCCAAATAAGAGACTATAATTTTTCTCATGTAAAATAAGGCAACAACCTGCAAGCATCATTCCACTTTTATTCAAATTAAGTAAAAAAACTAAACTTCACATATCCTAATATGATAGAAAGGATAAAAAAATTAAAAAATTATGTTCTTGCAAGATAAGAATGATAATATGGCACTGTCTATCTCTATGTGATTTTGATGCAGTAATGAAAACTGATAGTTACATCAAATACTTATTTGCTTAACAGTAGTCACCATGCCTTTCCAAAATCAACTGCTACGGGGAAATTGTGGGAAACATTTCCTTAAAGTCATTCTTTCATGTATTATACACGGAAATGAACGGAAACAGGGGCATGCAGGCTTCACATTTCTGAAAGAATATACCAAACCCTCTACTAGCTTCAGTTAGTTCTCTAGACAGCAGGGACTTCTACCACAGCAAGGCATCCAAGCTCCTAAACCTTCAAATTTAAATCAATACCTCGGAATTAGGCACATCACGCTCTGTCTCCCCTTGAGGTATAGCCATAGAGGCTGACACTCGGAAAGAGCCCTGCCGTAATGCAGCAGGTCTCTCAGGGACAGCAGGCTTTGGCCTCTCTATTTCAACACTGCTCACATCAGCATTATCCTCGTGAACCTCTTTAGCAGGAACTATGGTCCTTGGAGCAGCCACTGGAGTCCTTATTGCTTGTGTTAGGGGAACTGATCGTCCTTTGAAACCTCCATCATCATCATCCTCCTCATCATCTTCAGAACGAGCTAATGGTGCTGCATCTGGGTGCTTCTTCTGAGAGACATCATTCAAAGCATTAGCTAACGGTGCTGGCCTTGGTGGCTTTTCTGGTTTCTCCACAGGAGGAACTGGTGCTGGTTTGTTTTTTCTACGAATCACTGGTTTTGGACTGCCATGGGGTGGACTGGATCACATATATTCGGTCAGAGAAGAAATAATTTTACTGCTAGGTACGTATAATTTGTAGATTATTTTCCATTCACTTCATAAACTTTCTGATCACATATAGACTACTACGTATTCTACCTCATTCCTTATAAGAGCTGATAGTTTATTAGGGCATTTCCAAAGTTAAAGAAAAGAAAAATCTACAAATGACATATTAAATATAATACTTCGTGATTGATTAATGGCTATGTAAGGAAGAGTGTCAAACTAGACAAACTTCTAACACTAAGGAAAAGAAAGACTTTGTATGTTCCACAACTTTGTTTTAATTTCGACCGGTTTCGACCAAGGCTGGTCATCATCAGGTACCTGATGATGACCAGCCTTGGTCGAAACCGGTCGAAATTAAAGCAAAGTTGTGGAACATACAAAGTCTTTCTTTTCCTTAGTGTTATCATGGCGTTCCACCAAGTACAGCCTCTACATATTGAGACAAACTTCTTATTATAAAAGATCAATACAATTGGACTAATCTACACATAGTTTGCCTTACAGATAGATTTAAGAAGGTTACCATGACTAGTGATTACTCTTAGAAGAGAATAGACTTAATAATTGAAAGTTTGTTTGGGCTTATCACAAATCACACAATAATTATAAATTAAGAACTATATACGAGGACTGATTAAAAAAAAAGTGGAATTTTTAAATTTTGCGGGCTGTATAATTCCAATTGTCGAAATTTTTTTCTGTGTTTTAGTACACATGTTCCTAATGTACATTGTTAAGGACAGCCATTTTGAAAGCTTAGTCTACTTTTGGCAGTCAATAAGGTTACACGTGTTTAACTGTGATCAACGATTTTTGACTTGCAGCAATAATGGAACAAGGAATTTGCATTAGATTCTGCCTTAGAAATGGAATAAAGTGATGCACCATACTGGAAATGTTAAATTTTGCTTTTGGCAAATGTTCAATGAATAAAACAAGCATTTACAAGTGGTACAATCATTTAAAGAGGGTCATGAAGACACTACAGATGATGAGCAATCTGGATGTCCCAGCACATTGACAACCGATGATAACATCAAAAAGGTGAAGAAAATGATTATGGACGATTGCTGAATCACTATCAGAGAGGTTACTGATGACATTGGCATATCATTTGGCTCATGCCAAGCAAATCTTATGGATTTTTTGGGCATGAAACAGGTGGCAACAAAATTTGTCCAAAAATTGTTGAATTTTGACCAAAAGCAGCACCAAATGAACATTGCTCAATAGTTGCTGAATGAAGTCAATGACGATCCAGAACTTATTAAATGGGTCATAACTAGTGACGAAACATGGGTGTATCGGTATGGCATCAAAATTAAGGCCCCAATGGAAACTTCCTGAAGAACCAATACCGAAAAAAGCAAGTCGATCGAGTGTGAAGGTTCCGCTCACAGTTTTCTTCGATTTCAATGGTGTAGTGAATCATGAGTTCTTGCCACTAGGTCGTGCGGTCAATAAAGAATATTACCTGGAAGTTCTATACCATTTGTATGAGGCAATCTGAAGAAAACGATTGGACCTGTGTCAAAACAATTCGTGGCAATTGCACCATGATAAACAAAACAGAAAAAACCTAGAAAAGACAATGTTTTGGCAACATTGAGGAAATCAAGACAGAATCCTGAAGGAGCTAAATAAATGTAACCTTTTTGACTGTCAACAATAGACTATGCTTTCAAAATGGCTGCCCTTAACAATGTACATTAGGGACATGTGTACCAATACACAGAAAAATTTTTTTAATAACTGGAATAAGGAAATATCATATACATATCCTTAATACATTGGAATGAGTGTCCTTCGGTTAACTTTGAATTATGATTCCCTACAGATAAGGCAATCATCGGCTGAAATTTTTGTAAAGAACTTCCCCTGAAGAAAGTACTTGAGAATTCCTCACTTCTGCCATTCCTACTCATGAACTTTCTTTTGAGCTTTTTTCTCAAATTATTGACATTATTGTTATTATCAAACAAAATTTGGAAATTTCATGGGATAGGCTAGTAAGATGAACAAAATATGGAGCAAGAAGCTTGAGATAAATTATAGAAAGTTATTATGTATGCTAAATAAGGAATAAAATATACATAATTAAATCAAAAAAGAATAATAAAAAATTTAAAGGTAAAATGACATGCTTTTTTCCTGAATATGCAGCAAAAAACTTTTCTTCTTCGACGGTGCAACACAAGCCATAAATGTCTCATGTTTCCAACTGGGAGGCTTATGCAAGGAACACTAAATTTTACTGCTGGTATCCTCAGAGTTGATTGTAAAAGTTAAAAAGATTGTAGATTAATGATGAATTAACCACCTATTACTTCATCTATATATGTACAACCTTTTTAACCTTGGCACTGAAACCTGAGGAAAGCAGCAATTGTAACAGCAAAAAATCCAGTATTCCTCACTGAAATTACCAGTTTGGAACCCATGAAGCATCCCCACAGCATGTGACTTCAGCTATGTTGGCTGATCAATCTCAAACAGAGCTGATAAAATATACTCAATCACAACTAACCTTCCATGATCTGAAAGACTACTTCCAGACTGCGTTCTTTTCAGAGTAGATTCAGTAGCAGATGAATTATGAAGGCCATCTCCACTACCACTGCTACTACGTGTATGCCCTTTCCGATGTTGGTTATCAGATCCACTGCTACTTTGAGAACTATTTAATCCATTCATTGAAATTGCTCCAACACGAGCAGATATATCACTGCCATTAGTGGCTCCATTACCCTCTGGAACACTTCTGATTATTGTTTGATAGAAGTCTAATTCTGTAAAATAGAAAACATGAAACATTACAGAGCTTTAGTAGGAGAATTCAGCAGGAAGGAGCAATTATTTCTTGTGACTTGAAGCTAGCATTATGAAAATAAGTATGTGAAGATATTATTTGGTCAGTAAATCTTAAATAAAATGAAATACCTACCTCCAGGAAAGAACCAATCTGCATAACTGACTAGGTGGTCTACAATGAAACTGTGAAGATTAGCTGTGTTCATATTCATTCTGAAATTAAAAGTATGGATTAGAGAATTATGAGTGCCTTAAAATATTCTAAACTTACAGCTTATCTTAGTGAATGACAGAACTTATGAATTATGTTAAAATTTAGAGCTTAGTATTTATATGAAATGTTAAGAAGCGATACCAGGATTGGTAGCAAACTTAAGTTCATTCACCAAAATCTAGTTATAAAGACTTCCACATCAATTTAAAAAAATTATCATCTCAACAAATAGACCTGGTACAGTGCCATTTTTAAAACAATAAATAATAGACTGACCCCATAGCTCCACATCCTTCATCCGTTTGACTCCAAATTAAATTGGGAGCAATGACTATGGCAATGTTCTGGGGATTCATTTTGTTCACTTCCTGATTGCGTGACAGAGCAGCCAGGAACTTGATCAGATACTTTACATTATCAAAATTTGCTTGAGGTAGACGGTGCAACACTTGCCACAAAGCATGCAGTCTTTCATCATTCGATCCCTGGGTTCTAGAACAAGTCAATTACATTAATAAATAGCAAACCTAAAGCTAAAATAAGAATTTAATTACTTGGAATTTAAAAAAATCAATAAAATTAGCACTAGTAATTTTATCTCTCAAAGCATAAAAACTTTTAAAGATAAAGAAAATTCTACATGGAGTATTGAAGGCTAACAATCAAGGTTATGTGAGAATTTTTAGAAAATATTATGGTAACTATGGAAATACTAAATAAAAGACATACTCCTGACAGTTACATACATCTTAGTAAACAACTCTTCATCAATACAGTATTAATATAGAGCAAAATTGTTTAGACAACTCTGCATCTCCATTGAGAGAATGGTATAAACCCTGAGTTACCTGGCTGCAGCCATCCATTCATCATACAACAAATGTGTGAAAAGAGGTTCTGGAAGTTCACGCAAATATGATTTAAGCGCACCAGCAATGACATGGGGATCGTGATACTCTAAAGCTGTTTGATAACTAAGACAGCTAGCATCAAAACTCATTTTCATCCTTCTTACTTTAGAAGCTCCTGAAATAAATATGAATTTAAGAATAAAATTAGAATACAATAGATAGGAAATTATCTAAAAAGACTACTTTGAGATGCAACACATTCAATGATCCTTGATAATACCTAATGATATAGGTGATGAAAAGTTATGATTTACTTTCAAAGCTTTGCAAGGAAATAAAAAAGTGAGTTATTCACAAGATTCATTTGAAAGAATGTTTTACCATAAAATGACTCTAACTAGCCTTTCTGGAGCAAACCTTTCCATCTTGGGTAACTAACACTAGGAACAGATACCATTTTGGATATCAAATTACATACAACTCCATGAAAAACATAACCAAACAAAACATAGGAATCTAACTCATTGACCTTGAAGGAGATCTCTTTACCTACATTTTCAGCTCCTAAATGTTAAGGTATAACTCGTGGTCTTTCTATGATTATAATTTCTTTTATATATTCCAAATCAATTTAGTTTACAGCTAATGATCCCAATTTATGTATACAGTAATATTAGGATTTAGGAGAACACTGGGGATAGCAAACAACTTCTTTCAGTAGAAGTAGTAGAAGATACTTCACCTAATATACTGCAATGCTATTTAAATCAGTAACATGCTTTTTCCCTCCAGGTATATTTCACTCAAAGCCATATTAGCAATCAAATACACATGGAAGATTGTGCGCAAAATTCATTAGAAGGATTTGATTTCTTACTAGCAAGACCCAAATAGGACTGGTTGAATAGCTATAAAAATAGATGCTACTGAGGGGTTGGGAACCAACCTCTGGTTAACTAGTTTGTAACGGTATGAATGAGAAGATATCCCAAAACTAAGTGGAAAAGTTATATATTGATCAATTGTGTATACCTTGCATTCATTTGTTACACTACTTCAATAAAATTTATACACCTAGACACAAAATATATCCAATTTTAGGTGCAAATATAATGATTACCAACCTCCTGCTACTCGAAAAAGTCCTTCTTCTTCCATACCTAATTCCAACAAGGCACAAACACAGAGTTCTATAGGATACGCTATTTTTCTGCCAGTCACTCTCAAATGCTCTTCTAAGGCTTGACCATAAACTGGTTTTACTGAGCTATCTCCTAAAAATACAAAAAAATTGCTTTCTGAAACACATAAACTATAATGATATCTTCAATATTCTGCACTAAGCACATTAAAAATGAAAAAGTAAAGTAAAAAAAATGTTTTACTTTAATAATAATTCAAATACAAAAGCAATATATTCCAATAACAGTAAATCTTCATAGATGAATATAAAACACTTACTAATACAGTTCTCCAAGTCAGGTAAGACCTTTCCAAGTATGTTTAAGGCATTTTCATGATAAGCACGTTGAATTTTTGCAAATTCAACTATTAGATTTGATAAATGAGCTTCTTTGGAGATCAATGCAAACATTTCTGTAGCTAGCATATCCTATGACAAAAAGACAGTAAATGAGATCCAAACTTTCACTTTAACTCAAAAAATGAAACATCAGAAATATAAATAAGAAACTCTTCATGATTTATTTAAAAGAGGTTGAGTTCAGAAACTACAAACACATCAATCCTGGAATTCACAGCTAAGATTGAGTCAGCATATATTTGTTCATATTTAGATAAAATTCAATTGTTTACCATTTACTTAATTGGATGATTTTCTAGGATTGGAATCAAACACGATAATTAAACTGTAACTTGTATAGAATTTATACAGCAATATATTAATTTAAACTAGAAGAAAATCGCATTCAGAGTGGAAAAATAAATATACTCAATTTCTAACACAAGAACAACAGTACAACACAAATAGCCATTATTTAATTTTCTGATTTAAGAACATAGCTAGACAATAAAACTGGAAAACTTACTCGGCACTGTTCAACCTTCAGTTCTGCATCTTCAAGCTCTTCCTTAATAGAATCAACCTTTGCAGTGCCACCAGCAGTATTACCACTATGTTTCAAAGCAGTTTGGTGCCTGTCAGTGAATACAAAAATTAATAACTAGAGAAATCTCTTCAATGTTCTTTATGACCTTTAAATTATTTTATTACACAAAAACTTCACAAAATTTCAATGAAATTCAAAGAATGTGGCTATCACCTTCCAAGTATGTATTCAATAAAATGGAAAAATTTCAATAAGGCAAACAGATAACCATACATCTTAGTTACTATTATTTAGATTAATATGTAGTTTTAAAACGAAGTACTCCACCTTGTTCTTGCAGAATCCATGTCAAGAATAAGTTTGGCCAAATTACGCTTATGCTTCAAAATATTTGGTACTTCTGTCTCCAAGATTTGCATGATTGGATTTAAAACCTCCTGTTCTACTCTCAAATCATAATCTACTTCCTCCTGAGCAAGTTGAGTTTCAACTTGACCACAGAACCCTAAAATACTCCTATAAAGACAAAAAACATTTTAATAATCACTCACAATTGCATCAAACTACAAGATTTACAAAATTAGGTTTTTTAACTATGGTAATTCATTTACTATACATACTTGAGGAGATAATTCTCTTCACAAACACTGCTGTCTAGCATTGCATGGCCAATCATATACCCCGGACTCTTTTTCTGGAAAAATTCAATCGTAGGCAAATATAATAGATTATGAAGATTTGGCCAATACATTAGACCGTGTAAATATACCAAAATAATCAAACTTGAAAAACTGATAAGAAAATGACTAAGTCTGAATAGGGCGTGGCAATTCGATGACTAATACATATCTTACCAGTCTCTTTTCTTTAGCTGTAGCGTCTATTCCTTGTCCCAAAAGGGTAGCAGACAACTTTTTGGTGGTATTCTGACAAGCATTTCTTATGAATTCGACACGTTTATCCGCACCCTGAAGATCATCGGATAGAACCTCAGTCTTTCCAGCTCTAAAATGTGGGTTAAAACATTTAGTAACAGTTCAATTAGATTCAGCTTTTCAAAATCTTCAAGTAAGTTCCTTATTCAAATTAATGAGTACCTTACCTTGAAAAAGTCTGATCAGCTAGTTGCTTCACTCGAAAAAATTGTTTCTTCATTGTTAAACTATTATGCTTGAAATATTGCGTTAAGTCCTCCAATAAAACACATTCAAATAACTTCCTTTGCAGATATAAAAATGAAATTTAATACATAAACTAACAAGTGTGACTCCCATCACACGCAAGTAAACTAGCAGATGTAATCAACGTAAATAACGTCTATCACAGGCAATTTCATCCTGTAATATGAAAAAAATAATGATTATCAATGGTTAGTATTTGCTGAGGGTGAATCAGGGTAGCTATATTATTGTATTGTGCTATACCAAGAGTCGAATTCATGTCACAAGCATCAACATAGAAAAGGGCACTAATTTCAACCGAAAAGGGTAGCTTTACAAACTAGCTCATAAGGAAGTTAGATGAGTTTGTACTATTTGTCATGGAATGTCATTTGAAAACACCAAGAGATTCCCACAACATACCTTATTTTTTGCATCAAATTTTTTCTTACGTCTTGGGCAATGTCTTCTGTATCGACATTAGAATCGATATTGTCGACAACTTTCACTATCGATAATCAGATGTAGCGAGCTAAAAAAAATCCCGCGAAACTCGAAATTTTTTATACATATTTTCTGATTCCAGCATCATAAGATTAAATGTTTATGATCATTCCGGTGACAAATAATTGACTCTGAATTGCTTACCACCCATCTTATAATAAGGTCGGATGAATTTACGATTTAATTCATCAAACGTCTCCAAATTTGCTTTACATGAGAGGGAATACTGATAACGCTCGTAATTATTTGTAAGCGAATAATCACGAATTAGTTACTTCATTTAAATATCTACAAATATGATAAGCGCAGAAGCTGACAACAAATCATATGACTACTGTCCTTTGCTTGATTTCGGAATACTTCTATCTCACGCATGCGCAGTGTGATTTCCCGCGGCCATGGTTTCCGTGGTAGTTGGACAAGTCTCGTAAGCGAAAGTCGCCGGGCAGAATGGTCAGTATCACGCCGACTGTTTAGCAGTCGAAGTCTTGTCCGTATCTTGAAGCTAACCGAAATCATCATGAAGGTCGATAGGAAATTTGTAAATGTCATAATCTTAGGGTTCGGGTTTATGTTCGTATTCACCGCTTTTCAGACAATGGGGAATATAGAGGTGAGTAAATTTACTACTTTATACGCAATGTATAGCAGTTTTGGTTATTTTTCTCAACGGGTAATTATTAAGTATTGTCATAAGTTATCATGTATTCCGAATGATTTGTTTTAATCGCAAATGCGCGCTTAAATGGTAGTCATTACCGATAAATTGTTTACTATTCCAAAATATGATAAAACGACTTTTAAAATCCAGATTTACCTGTATATATTTAGATTGGCTTTCAAGTAAGATTTTCTTGCATTGTTTCTTCAGGCATTCCCGACGTTACAAGTCATAAGCGAGTTCAAAATTACCGCCAACTATTTTGGTTCCTCTCAAACTGTATCATTTGCCCTTGCCAACTGTATAAGTCAATGCTAAATTACTTCATTCGATAACTGCAGGTTTTATTTTGAATGGACAGCGCAGAAATAATTTCAAATAATCAGTAATGGTTCCAAGTTGAAATGGTTGTTTAATCTCGGAGCAATTTCATTGAGCGCGGAAAGTATACATTTTAATTGACCTTTTTTTAATTTTTTTTGAGTCTCAAAGTTTGCTGTTACAGTCAATATTAGACATATTATTACTTTTTTATTTTATGGCATTAATTAGTTTAAAAGTAATTATAATGTGTTCAATAATGAGCGGATTGGATTCCTCTCGGCAGTATTTATTTCCTTACAACAGAAGTATTTCTTTTTTCTTATAATTTCTTTCAACCACTCGGATGAAATGTAAAATAAAATCTAACGTGAAACTTAGTGACTTCGCGTTCGGTCCGAATAAAACATTTTACATTGCACATTTCTATTCTTAATATGTACTTAAAACTTACTATCATTTACACAGGCGGCTTAATAACTTATGACGATTCAACACGTAATTTTAGATAAATTTATTTGTTTAAATACTTGGTAGAAACTATGTAATCTGTGCAAAAAACGACAAGGTTTTGGAGAAACGAACTGTTCTATAACAAATGAACAAAAAGGACGTCTTACGTAGTTCGGTGAGTTTTCTCACGTAAAATAAAAATATAAGGATAAATATCTTACACCATGAATTCGGAAAGTGCCTTTACTTACTTTCTATGAGCCGCGAAAAAATTTTTATGCTGTACTCGAAGAAAAAGGCGACGGTAAATACGAATTGTTAGAAAACATAAAATATGTAGGCCAAATTTCAGTTTACTTTCATGCACCACTTGTCAGATGAGTGAGTTGTGAGAGATTTTAATTTTTATGTGGGTATCGGAGTACGAAATTTTGATAACTACTTTGTTCTACAAATCAAGATATTTTACCGCTGCAAGTTATTATCAGCGTACTTTTTGTCACACGATATCATAAATCAGTAGCTATTCCGAATACAATGGACGGGATAAAAATAAAATTAATGTCCAAACAGATGTAGAATAACCAAGAGATTATTTTCTTCAGCTTTCGTCAATGAATTGGATTGTTACCGTCTGTCAGTAGTGACAGCAGTTCTCTGTACATTGAAAGAATCATTAAATTTTTTAACTACCTTTGCTGGTAGTTTCTTATTCTGAGAATTTGTGGAAGAACGTGGATTCAGGTGTTTTTGGGAACCTTATCTTTCGATTTCTAATGTTATCGAAGTGCAGTTATCTGTGTTGAGTTCGTGTGTTCCTCACAGTTTAATATTCGTCTTCAATTAAGCATATTTAGAGAGTATGGTATTTGTAAAAATGTGGAAAAGCTCCGTTGGTATTTCTCTGAAATTCCTCGGGAGGATTGAAACCGCACTACAGATCAGCTGCTATTTGGCCTAAAATTTTCTTTCAAGATTCGCGGATCTTATTATATAAATCTGATTTATCGTTCAAGAATAGCTAATGATAATGCCACTTAATAATGAGAAAATGTATAAGATATTCAGAATTCATGTCCGGAAAAAACATCCTCTGATATCCGCTTTATTTTTCAAATTATAGATCCAAGCATTTAAATCGACATTTTTTTACACGTATAGTTAAGATCAAAGTCGCCTCCGGAGCATTTTCCATACCTTGTGTGGTTTTAGTATTTTCTACTGAAACTACTCCGACGATACGTGACACTTACTATATCTGTAAAGTATTGGTTATTATTTTATACTGCTGTTAAGCAATTATCATTACTTGTTATCAGTTAGTATAAAGTTTTCTAGGATTAGCTTTCTCAGTCTTTAGGGCCAAGGCTCCATTTGATGATGTCTTGAAAATTTCCTCCTAGATTTTAAGTAGGGGAGAAACCGTAAGAAATTCCGCTCATTTGTATTAGCGTAAATTTAAACCAGGATTATATTTTATTAGCAGTTTTTGTCAACTAAAGAAGAGTTTGACCCCCGAGCTTTTTCTTTTACATTTCATCAATTAACTGTGAATCTCAAAATTTTAGAAAAAAAAACTTTTTCTATTGAATGCACATCAAAATTAGTAAAAGCGTTTCCAAATGTTTTTAAAAATTGAAACTGCTAGACGCTGAGTCCTGAGAAAGAAGTCTACCATCGGAGGGAGAGTTTATCTACTGAGCTGAATCCGGTATTCTTTTTATCCAGGAAATTTAGAAAAGCGTTGATTCGTTTAATATAAAACTATTTTGCGAGGAGTTTATTGTATTTCTGTATTTAAAATATTTATTGAACAATTATATGTGTAATAAATGTTAAATTTTCACATTACAACAGCAAACTGTCCTGGACAGCATACACGATGATGACAACTCCTTCACTGGAGATGGGTACACAAGTTTGGCTGTCATTTACGCTGTTTTTGCAGTCTGCAATTGGCTGGCCCCTTCGATATTGAGTGTCACCGGACCTAAAATCGCCATGCTCATCGGCGCGGTCACCTACGCGTAAGTTTCCTCTTTTCAAATCTTGAAAAGTTATTTTTTATCCATGTGAAAGTATCCGAAAGGTTTAAGCTGCCACAGTTTTCTCTCCTCTCACTTAACAAAATGAAATGTGCAAATTCTGAAATATCCAGGCCGAAAGGAATATTCAATGAGATATTTCTCGTTTACCCACTTTCGTATGTTTAACTTATAATAACGAGTTTCACTGGTTTGAATGCAGGAGCGCTGTAGTCGTACATGTGGTGTATCAATGCTTGTCTTTTTGAGTCAAATGAAGCAAAAATAAATTTACTTTACTTGGCATGACATAAGAGTGACTTATCTTAAGCTTATACGGATTTATCAAAGAGAAATAATTACACAACGATTGCTGCATTTTAGCATTTGGCTCAGATTTTCAGCGTTTAAAATTAAGAAAATTATTTTTTTATTCCCTTTTAAAAATCTTTATTTATTTATATTTTTAATAGTTCAGCATCTAAAAATTACAAAACAAATTAATCTTTTGAAGATCTAATCCATATTTGTGGGTTAATTAATCTATTTTCCGTATTTTCATAGCGAAGACTTTGATCTTCCTTTAAATTATACCCTTCGTAGAATTATTCACCTTGTCGAAATAATAATAATGCTGTCGCCCTATCAGTCACGTTGACCCACTGAACAAGTTCACGGAAAAGAAACTTTGTAACTCTAAAAGGATACCATTTGAAATTCCCCGTATTTTCTACTTCCCAGCTAGCTCCACAAACCTGGGTTTGTTCGATTACGTTTATTCTTTCCTCCTTCCTCGTTTTAACGTGCGGTTTCTTGACCTTTCCTCATTTCCCTCTCGCCGTTGCGTCCCACTCAGCTGGAGTCATTTCTGAAGAAAGATTTCCTTGCTCAAGACTTTCGAACGAGTCCCTTCTTCCTCTTTCTTATTTGCAGATGCTAAGTCGCGAAATGCATGATTTATTTTGAAATTTCGAAACCAAAATTAAAGTAAACTATGGTTATATATCAATTAGAAGTTGAAATAAAATTATGGCTGTTTATAATATTTGACATCGATGGTTTTCTTCTACAACTCAAACGCTTTCATGCATTCAGTTGCGAATATATCACCTGCACGAGTACAAAATACCAGGTTGGATGCTTGCGATCGATGTAATCAATCAATAGAGCGATAAAAACCAATCACAACAATAGATCATTATTTTCAGTTATCAATAATATATTATTTATTGTACATTCTGGATTTAGTCTAGAATGCATGCGTTGACAGCGTGGAAAGGCTCAGTTAGTCTTATTAATGAGATTCTAGGAAAATAAACGGAACTTTCCTTAAAGATATTACTCGTGTTGGGTTCCATTTGTAAATACTGTACCTTTCGAAACGCAAACGAAACTTGTAGATTCCACCTTCTTAGTTTTATGCTTTTACCACTTCTTAAAATTCGCCGACTACAGTGTATATTTGTGTCAATAAATGTAGATCTAATCAGATTTTAAAGCGTCCTGTATTACCCACTCACGATCTCTGTAAGAACTTTTAATAATCTTATAATAAAATAAAGCCGCATTATTATTATCATAAACATGATCATATACATACGAGGTTCTATTAATTATAATTAACGAAATCAATAAATAATAATCATAACTAATCAAATCAAGTAAATCAACAAGCTTCTATGACTATCGAAGGAGGTTCATCTGGTCGGACAATTAATATCAATACCAACATTTCTTCATATCCGTGATCTTCGTCTTCATTGTCATCATCGATAATTAATGGGAATAATATGATAAATAAGAAGGAATCGCAATTCTAGAAATAAAAATACTTACAAATAATACATTCAGCAAATAATACATTAAATTTTTTGATTAGTGGTAGTTTTGACTAAGTCAGAAGGTATATGTTATCTACACAAAGAAAATGAAATACGAAATCGTACTTGGAGCTATGTGGAACTTTAAGTGCCAAATATAACATTTTCGCTCGAAACGAAAAATATCTACTAAATTCACTAAGATCTTTACTAAATCGCGGGCTGAGTAATCAATCTGTATCCGATTTTCATAGATTTGGGTGTCCAGGATGTTTCGAGAGCGTCTTAACCACTACATACTTATGATGAATTTTCATCTTTTTCCTTGAGGCTGGAAATTTTTTGCTGTTTCTAGGTTGAACTTTTTATTTGTACCGAATTTCAAAGTGACCACGAGTCGAATCGCTATCCGCTGTGTTCAGGATTTCCCCTTTCGTGCAAACAAGGAAATCATGTCTTCGGATATGCTAGTCAGTCAGATGCACGTATGATCGATCTCCATATGTCATATGAAAAGATAAATTAAACTGTAGAGTATAACTGTTTCATTTAAATTGTTCGGAATCGTTTACTTTAAATCGGTTATATTCTATATATATTCTATAGCGAAAACCCCAGTGACAGTTCTATATTAACTGATAAGAAAGAAAATCTTCGAAATTTATCATTTTTCCTCTGACTGGGGAAATGTTTTCTATTGCATAGTATGATAGTACATGATGTTACGTAAACAAGTATGAAAATCTGCTACACGTTGAACCGCTCCCATTGTCACAAAGCGATGTTATTTTGGAAACATATACATCATTCTCCTTCATCTCGACAAATTGAGCAATGACGATTTTTTATCATTCTTTCGATTCGTAGCTGTGTGCAGGTCGTATCAGCGTGAGGGACTACCTCAACAAAATTTTGTGTATCATCACTTCCCAAATGCTTAGGACAAAGTTTGTGTTTGTGTTTAGCGAACTGCTCAATATTTGTGCTATGGAAGCGAACACAGGAGGAAAGGGAGAAGATTTTTCTTGGGAGAAGACTTTTCCATGGAAAAGAAATTGAAGAATGTGGAAATTTAGAGTCATTTTTATAATCCATGTAGTCGTTGACATCGCATTTTAAAGACTGCAAGGACGATTAAAGTTCAATGCGCGGGACATGACGTGTTTTCTACGCTTTTTTGATTACGTACTCATCGCAGATCGTTTGCTTCCGTTCACTATATCCATAATTACCGACCGAAGCTTATGGTAACTGTTCATTTGCTTTCCTTGAGGAAATGTAGATTGGTTGCAGGAAGGATTGACAGAAACAGATCGCCAGTTCAAGTCATTAAGTTACACCTTGGAAAAGGTGCTTGTTAGCTCTCGCACTTGATTGATTAGGGGAATGAAAAAGTGATCAGAATTAACGTCATGAGGGAAGGAAAGATGTTGCGGAATTGAGAGTATAGGCGACGGAAAATTTTTTGCATGGGGTCGTTCACTTGTAGCAGATTTATATCTTACAATGTCTTGTCATGTGATTGCGTAAACTAGTTCTGCGATCGAGAGAATAAATCTTTGCCTCTGTAAATATTCAGTATCCGTTATGTAAAATTCACATTGCCCATTGTTTTGATTACAGCTGAGTGACGAAAATCAAACTGCCATCTTCTGCTTCGACGCAATTTTTTAAATTTCTTCGTAATTACACTAAGTTTTGGGAGAAATGGAAATGAAGGAAATAAATACTTAAAATCAATGAAGTCTTCTATTGGAAAGATGGCAAATGGATCAATTAAGAAGAGAACACGAAAAATTAAATAAAAGTGTTTATTAGGTCCCACGAATGGATTTGTATACAAACAAGAAATGCATCCCAGAATGCTTCTGTAAAGAAGGTCACAATAGAAGATTGAACTGAAGAATGTACTCTTTAGTTGGTTCGCCGTAAGATTCTCCGTCTTATGGTTTGAGTGGCAATTATCAAGTATAAACATATAAATATGGCGAAACGAATAAAAAATTGATATTTCAGAAATACATCAACATTTTCTTTTCAAATCGTCTTAACTGGGGGTAAACACCAATATTTGGGAATCATTTGGCGCATAGTTTAAAATATGTGAAATTCATAAACATTTAATTAATTGGAAGAAATTAAATATCCTGTGGCAATAATATTATAATTATTAGAGACAAAGGTAATCTACTAACTTCTTGAAAAAAATAATAATAAAAATTCCTACTTACCCTCTTTAAAGAAGAAAATGTGTCCCCGTGCGAAAGATTTGCTTCTATGGGAAGATAATTATAGTACATACATACGTCCACAGCATGTATGCAATAAGGATGAGTTCAAGCTCTGAAATCCAGTTGTCAAGGAAACCTTGCTAAGGGGGCGTAACACGCACATGCACGGATTGATAAATACGCTTAGAGCTTGACAATCTCGCAAAACTACTTTTCTCTGGCGTCAAACTGCAATCCTTTTGAGTTGTCATCCGGTTATTACAGATGGGTTTATATTTGCTTGAAATTCAGATAAAATTCTCTATCGGTCTCATGTAATTGTTCACGGAATCAATGCCTCATACATGAACATATTTTTTATCAATTGTGAGAGTTAGCAGCACAAAATACCTTTCTTTGTTGGCGGTTTTGACAACTTTATGATTGACAATGCAACGAAAACAACACATTACTCACAGCTCTACAAATTAGTTTTTCGATTGAGATATTCAGCTCATATCCCTGGAATACTTGTTGTTAATTAAAGATTCATTCGCAGTAATTCATCGTAAACATCTCTCTAAAATGTTTTAACGTCAGATATAAGACGTCAATTTACAATTAAACGTGATTTTCCCTGTAACCCAAACATTTCTATCCAGTATGAATGAGCCGTTCGTAATCCCGTAGTTTTTCACGGTCATCAGAGTATTGTGATGCGTGTGACATTCAGATAACGGTTCGCTTGCGAGAGTGAGAGTGGAAGGAAATATTTTTTCATCGTCCGCGTTTCCTGAGTTGACGTTCCATTGCCATCGCAATCCTCTCGCCACCTACCGTCGCGTCACTACGGCAATTCCAAAACAATATGGCGAAGGGATTCGACTGGGGAAACAAGGACGCATCGAGGATATGCGTCCCATTCGCTCGTCCCTATTCAATTCCCTTTCATCCACTCCGCCAATTTGAGAAAAACTTGGCACGTAGCCGTAGGACCCAAGGATCAATTTTGGACACTTGCATTTGGACACTTATCTTATGAGGATGCCCCCGTATTTCAGGGTCGATTATGAATGACTCCGCCATGGTCACTGACGTCGGCGACTTTTATTTGGGTGATGTCAAAACTGACAAGACTTGTGAGTCGCTAGTCAGGGCGAAGACCTTTTCGATAAAGGCAGCAAGAGAAAGCGTCAGATATAAATCTTTGAAAATGCCATTTGAATTTTCATGTACTCCACAGACGTTAAGTTTATGTGCAACGTCGGTGCGAGAGGAAGGTTCATATGCCAAGGATTACATTGTTTTTATCTCGGCCGGATTTACGGAGGACGCCCTCAACTTTAGTCGGTGGCATTCAGCATTTTATCTTCCGTATGTACACGTACTAAACGCCTAAACTCAAAATTGGAGGCTTGCAGTAGCATAATTTGATGACTTGAATCATTCAATGAGAAGCATATATAAGAATTGAAGAATGTTTCATCCTCGTGTATTTCGCGGCGCACAAAGCCCTCACCTATGGGAAAGCAGGGTGCTTTAAGTACTTCGGCATCTAAAGAAAATTAATAAAATGGAACCGTTTAATAGGAATCCCGAAACCTCCCTAGATCTCGTGGCAAGATTCTAGATGATGATTTATAATTCTCACGACTTTAATCTTTTCAATTAAAGTTGCTCCCTCGACCGTGTCCTCGGCACCAAGACGTTTTTAATTTGAAATACAAACTTTATTTCAGAATATTGCATTTCCTGGAGGTTTCATCGAAATTCAGACTTCCATATGGATTTCCATTAAGATATTGTTTTATGAACATCACTATTCTACCATCTGAATGTTCCTTGTTTAGGGTAGGAAATTTTCACCCCGCTTCAAGATATCTTCTAATATCATCATTTGATATCAGCCGAAAATTATTTTCTGTATTTTCTCTTTCAACACGTTATAATTTGGACCAAAAATGTTTGTTATATCTCCTACCTCATGGTTTCATTGCCTCTGTCAATATTCTTTCTAACTAACCCAATATTTCCTTATTTGCACTACTATTAACCCCGTTCATCTTTCTTATCTCTTAGATACCTTTTGTTTTTTGTTTAACTTGATCTGTATTTAAGGGGTGATTGGTCTGGTAGTATGATTTGAAATTCGGTAATGTTTCAAATGTTGCCGTACTTCGTGAACCTTAAACAGTGGACAACTGGAGTGATATTATTCAGGGAATACCCAAGAGTAATTTTGATGATCTGTCACGAGATATTTTGTACGAATATAATGTAGATGTTCGGTCTTTATTTGATGTTGAAGGATGCGACTGAGGTCCTAAAATTCTTTCCGTATAGCGATGGTTTACCGTCACTTCTTCTGACAGGATCGGATATTTGGTGAATAATTTAAAGATAAAAAAATCTCGATAAATTTTATCGTACCCAAGCATCAACTGTTCTAGAAATTAAGGAGGGGTGGCGGTTGATCAATAGTTCAATACGTACAAAACTTCCTTATGCTCTTGTCAAAAGGTAATAATTCGTCGTTATACCCGCTGAATGTTTCACCTGAGATTATTGCCTAAATTTTTGTGGTTCTCAAGAATTGCTGTTTTACAGAGTTGCTCTGTAGGAGTTTATAAAGAGATGCACCATCGAGAGAAATCCTTTATCTTGCGGCTGATTCATTATGTTGCTGGGAGGCTGTTTCCTCTTTCACTCTCAAAAATGAATACTTTTCAGGAATAACCGTTTCGTTTTCCGGCCATTATGTTTTATACTTTTTACTTCGGTTAAAGGCGTTTTATCCTCGAAATTTTCCACTGCCGGAAGCCTCAGGCGGAAACGACGTGAGAAAATCGGTTCCTTTGTCGTCATTACGCCCGGATTTTACGTGGCACACTCATGCAAACGGACTGTGCTCAAAAAACCGGTCTTCGGAGTCGACGACGCTGAGGTATTATGCACTCGGAGATAAAAAAAACACCCGTAATCATCGTCCATCATTCTTCTCGCTGCTTCCTCCAAATTTCCTAACTGAGCTGTTTTCCACGAAATCTGTTTCTCTCACAGTCAAAATTACGTCAATCGTCTCTTCGTAAACATTCTTATAATAAGCCTACTCACACATAAGCTAGGAAATGTTCTGTTCCCCAAATTAAGTGGATCTCGTGGGAGCTCTTCTCTCTTTGAGTAACTCCGTCGCCACTTGAGCCATCGGTGTTTTCTTAATTCGGACTATTATTTGGAGAGGAAGATGCACCTGACGGCTGTATTTCATCATCTGGAAATATTTGAGCAAGATAAAGCCGTTAGCATTGTGCTATTTGACAGGGCAAAGACCCGGTTTCTGCTAATCAGCTTCTGTTTTATTTGTCAGGCTTCGCTTCAGGTCATATAAGTCCATCATCCGAGCGTCTGACAGATACGCTCTGCAGTTCTGGTCAAACGATGCATCCGTTCTTTCTTTGCTGCTGCGCTCTTGCTCGAAGGCGGGATTCAAACCCTGCAAACTAAGTTAATCGGGGTCAGTGAAAGCTCTAAGTTTTACCCTCAATGGCGAAGATGTAGAATATGAGGCGAGGAAAGTCTGTTTGTTAATCGCCCGTATCAATGATTTTCCGTCTATCTACACTTTCTAACAAGATATCGCTGGCCACATCAGTTGTTAATTGGAACATAGCTCGACACGGAAATTGCTGCCCACTCTTGACTGATCCGACTGATTTTTGCCAAAGTTAAGGCCCAGTGGCAAATTTCTTCGCTAATAACCAAGGGTTTGAGAATTGATGGTCGTTACCCGTTCTCAACCATTGTTTAAATCTCAGAAGAAATTTTAATGACTTCTAATTAGCTTCGTTTATGCTGGCTTTTAAAAACTTGAGTCTTGCGTTCACTATTTTCACCTTGTGGTACTTACATTCACTTTCTTATGTGTTCTTATAATTTCCACTTATAAAGCCTTCGAATGTAAATTCTAATTAATAATACCAATCTTTTACTTTGTATTTGCACTACTTTGATATCATAATGTGGCTTTTCTTCCGTACCGATAACCCATTGCCTAAATATTATCTAAATCCTGTTGTCGTTTCTTTTTTTAACATATAAATTAATTATATACAGTAGTAGAGAAGTGACTGATCAAGAGTTGAAGAGTTCAGTTATACAATCTTGTGCAAGTTAAAGGTTATGCAATACCTACATTCTGCAATAAAATTTTTGACTACGAATAAGCTTACAATTTCATCACTTATGCTAAATTCCAAGAATAAAAATCACTATACTAGCCTATGTTTACTTCATTGTCTTATTCTAGACCGATAAAGGTAAACGAGTGACTTCAAAGGAACATCAAGTTTCCAATCTCTTAAGGCGGTTGTTGAGCTGAACCATTGAATACAATGTAGTATTCCTCTTTTCTCTCATGAAGTATGTGAACATTGGCGATCTTCGTATTGAGATTTTTGTTACATATATAGTAGCAAAATATTTTTTCGTCATACCTCTCTAATATTTATTGGGATATATTTCAAACCAAAATTCACAAAAAAGGAAACTTTTTATTTAGAGTTCTCAATGAAAAAGATATTCGATGATTTTACTATCGGCACAGAAGGGTAGTTCAGAATTTGGCTACTAATGAAAGATTATGAGAGTCTACCCATCTAAATTATTCCATTGTATTAATTACGACAGCGATTACTGATTACTGATATTGGTATAAATATGTTTTTTGTGTAACATAAAAAAGCTTTTCCCTATTATTTTTCTTCCTAGGTGAATATTAGAGAAACAATTTTTAATAAAACCCCCTGCCGCACCCCGAAAGGCGGCTTGCAGGGTACAAACGGAGATTATTTTTCGTTAACTATTTCACTAAACGCGATATTGACGGATACCTTCTTATTACATCTATTAATTAAACGCAGCTTTTATTTTTCACCAAATTGAAATATAAATGTCTTAAAATAGTCGATGAATAAAGTTTCGTCTTAAGATACGGCATACCAATCGTCTTTTCCAGACTATAGAATCATAAATTTACCCAAATTACTTTTCCTTGTAGAAAGTGAAACTATCTAAATTGACAACATGTCTGTGCTTCGGCATCTGTGCTACGTATTTTCATTCCCCGGCTGCGTCATTATCTATTTCCCGACTCATAGGGCAAACCTGCTTCAGCAACGTGTGAAACGTGGATTTCTCAGCGTATAGTCATGGCAGAGTATTGTCATTAACCTACTCAACGCCAGAATGTCACGCACGTCCCCTACGCAAGGACTGCATTGCTTCCTTTGAATATTCCATTCGCGTTTGGAAAGGACACAAGGTAATTTGGGAATCATAAACAGGGGTGAGGTCTTGGCTCTCTGCGGACGTAGTTTCTTCTCATAAAAAGACCTGTCTTGGGTTTCTATCTGTAGTCTGGATATTCTTTTTAAGCTGCCCTCATCTTCTGTGACCCTCTATCCCCCAACGGAGACCATCTACGCCACAGTTTCATGAGATATCAACGATCTTTAAACCTGGTCTCGCCGTAAAAATTTTAACGCGCGGCGGAAAACCTCCCTCGAAGCATTAATTTGAAATTCTTTCCCAGTGCCTATCGCTTCATCCACCAGAGGCTAACCCTTCTTTCTCTTACCTCGACCACGATGACCTAAAAAGCGTTCCTAAGCGCTTTTGTCTTCGGCTTTTTATCTAACGCACCAAAAGTGTTTAGACTTTCGCTTCATGCCACGCTTCATAATCCGTTTACTCTCATTGGAGCCATTCTGCAACTTTTGAGTTAGATCCATTTTTCTGCGTCAGAAAACTTAAATCCTAAGAAACCACGCAATGAAATGGCGAAATGCAAATGGTTAAGTATCTTTCGGCTCGAGTCAGAATATCGAAACAGTTTCAAATTTTTGATTTACATAATAACGAATTTAGAAAATTATTTCTCTACATGAACAAGCAAAATGTTTATTTTGCATTTTAGGGCCGCGAAAAAAAATAGCAGAGATTTTTATTATTATAAATAAGAAAATAATTGAAGGAATAATTCTCGGGTCTCCAGCCGGGTGAGGGTTCCGGACAAGTCCGACGTTTCGGCCACATCCTTCGTGGCCATCTTCAGGAAGAAGTTCACTTCTTGTGGAAAACACCAGATCTTTTCTCAAGAAAATAATTATTTGAAATAAATATCTGCTCAGAATCTAAATGTGGTGTAATCCAAATCGAAAGGGAAACCTTATCCTGATTTTGAATAGAATCTTCTCGTGTATCTAATACAAAGATGTTTTCTATCTTCGACACATCATCAATGTAATCGCCAATCTCTACTTTCTACAGCATTAAATTCCATTACATTACTCCATTGCTTCATACTTTCTTCTCCTCTACTGAAATCAGATAATCAACATTATAATACTATATTCCCTCCATGTAATAGAAATACATCTGAAATATTGAAGTGAAAATAGTTTCATTAACTTCTGTTAAGGACGTCATAAATACATTCATTGAACATCGATACATAGGAAAGCTATTCAGTCGCTTATAATCCTTCGCTGTTCATAAGGAATGTTACGTAATAGCCTTCATAGAATTGTAAGATATTTAGCAAGTACCGAATGAAACTATTAATTAACTCGAGTTTGTAAAATGTTGTCGAATTGTTTTTTAATATTTTAAGCGGATTTTTCTTTCGTGCGGTCACTGTGACAGCTTATTGTCTCCATTTATATGTATTTCGTATTGTATGTATTATTCATTAGGAATTTTTATAAAACAAAATATGTATCTGCGAGTTTTGAAAAATCGAACTCCTGGTGGTAGATGTCATAATTTGATCGATGCAGACAACTGTAAATGATCTAGCTGTCTCCTATCGCTTGTTCAAATGATTTAATCGCTACGGAGGTGTGCCAAGAATGCATGGAATTAAACTTCATTTCATTCCATTCGAAAGAAGTGGCTTCTAAAATACACTTCTGTATCACGCCGAAACTATAAAGCGATAGAGATGATTACCGATCGCCCATGCGTAACCGCCAACCATTGCGGTGGATTATAAAAGTACTTTCTTATCGGTCCGATTTCTCCATCGACGTGAAAGTTCTCGGAGATGGGTACGTTCGAAAGATTTTCAAACCTCAGCATTTACCGCGGCACACGTTTATCGTTTGTAAAGAGTTGTGAAATTCTCTCAACTAGTTACCGGTTTGGGAAGTTTTGGCGCGTTTGTACTTACATAATTCGCTTTCCTCGGGTATTAACGCACGAGACGATTACGGAGGAGTTATCTTCTACGATATTTTCGACGATTAGGCGTAATTATCACAATCTCTCCAGTAGTAACTTACTAGTCATGAGTGACTTCAGAATGATAATCTGAGAAACCGTAATTTATTAATGGTTACCTTAGTTATGGAAAAACATGTATTAGTGTGTAATATACGTGTGAATGTGCTGGGGAAGTACTGTTATACGTAATCGTACCAAAATAGGTATTTGTAAATTATTACATTTTAATATATTCTCAGAATAGATATATCGGTTAACATTTTTACTAATGGCAATTTTCATATTGAAACTACTGTAAAATTTTAATAGTAATCGCCATGGAGAAAATCGTAAACATAGACCTAATTAAACTCTTCACTTTACTTTATACTTTCATCCCCTTTTCTTATAAAATAATAATCAAGTTATTATTATATGGGTCATTATTTGTATTATTTCTATTATTTTATACCTGCTGTTACTTTTATAACTGGAAACTCCAAATCTTTTGTCTCACTTCTGTTAAAACTGAATTGTTCAGTAGGTAAAGATTCTCTCTTCAATTCCTAATTTCACCTCAGTAACTATTCCACTAAAATGATTAACATATGATTTAATCTTACTCATGTTTTTAAAACATTTGAACTCCTAACGACATTTCCATTCTGCACTCGATGTTTGTTTAGGGTTTCGCTTATTTGTTGTCGCATTCCCAACTGTCCTCCAAAGATAAACGAACATATTTGGGTAAATTGAAATTGAAGGGAATTAATGGGAGGCAAAGATTATGCTTCAGGATATACATTGGAAATAATCTCCAAAGCAGCTCTTTGTGACAATATTTCGATAATAGAAGCGACAAGCTGTTGAACAAGGTAATTAATATTTTCCCTTCCTCCATTCAGCGAAAGCCGTCATGATATTCAAGTTTTGGAACCTGAATAACTGAAATGCTGCCTCACTCTTAAACATTTTTGAGAACAAGTTTCTAGATTCATATCCTCGGTATCTGTAGCTTTAGTCCACTTGTATTTATATCACGAATTTAACATTCCATTTTCAGCAAGATATTACCCTTTAAGTCCGTTTATCCCGTTAAAAGCAGAACGTGGTTTAGTGGTGGTTAAGCTCGCTCAGTGTTTTCCCAAATAACTTTAAGTTCAAATATTCTAAGGAGACTAATCTCTGTATTCAATGGTATGTTCAATAAGGGTCATTCCACGCCAAACCGGACAAAAAAAGCATGACCATTTCGGATTTTCTTTAAACTCCATTATGATGTTCATAGTGACTATAGAAGCACGTTTGCCATTTCCTAGACCAATAGTTCGAATAGTTACAAAATGGCGGCTTGTCAAAGTTTGGAAAAAAGTGCGGAAATCGGCGCGCGCGCTCTCGGTCAAACTCTCGTTTCTCAAAGATTTTAAAAGTTACAGAGCATTGCATAGACTCATTTTAAAGACCTAGAACGGAGCTCTCATTTGATATGAAACTCAATTACATTTCCTCGAGACAATGTTTACTTTTACGTAAATTAACTTTTAAAAGTGATTTTAAACTAAAAAAAGCCACCTCGTTTGTTCTGAAAAAAATGTCACCGAAATGAACAATAAACGTTCTTTGAATTTTGAAAATATAAAAGTGGAACTCAAACGGAATGTTATATTAAAAAAATATTGTTTACCTCGATGTCAGGGCGCAGCGCCGCTCGCTTCCTAACAGACGCTTCTACGCCGGTACTCCGTCCCTCCTATCCGTCAATGGGTATCCATATCTATCAGTGAAATATCCAATAACCTCTTTGCGTCACAGTTTATGTCGTGTTTTCTAGGAGGGACGGAGTACCGGCGTAGAAGCGTCTGTTAGGAAGCGAGCGGCGCTGCGCCCTGACATCGAGGTAAACAATATTTTTTTAATATAACATTCCGTTTGAGTTCCACTTTTATATTTTCAAAATTCAAAGAACGTTTATTGTTCATTTCGGTGACATTTTTTTCAGAACAAACGAGGTGGCTTTTTTTAGTTTAAAATCACTTTTAAAAGTTAATTTACGTAAAAGTAAACATTGTCTCGAGGAAATGTAATTGAGTTTCATATCAAATGAGAGCTCCGTTCTAGGTCTTTAAAATGAGTCTATGCAATGCTCTGTAACTTTTAAAATCTTTGAGAAACGAGAGTTTGACCGAGAGCGCGCGCGCCGATTTCCGCACTTTTTTCCAAACTTTGACAAGCCGCCATTTTGTAACTATTCGAACTATTGGTCTAGGAAATGGCAAACGTGCTTCTATAGTCACTATGAACATCATAATGGAGTTTAAAGAAAATCCGAAATGGTCATGCTTTTTTTTGTCCGGTTTGGCGTGGAATGACCCATAATTGCTCACAGAAGTATATCAAAATTGGAAATTTACTAAATATTATGCCCATCGAATAAATAATATAGTACCCGAAATTTTTGAAATAATTTTCTATATGGAAGAAGTCCATCAAGAACTTTTAAAGTTCCTTTTTCCGAAACAGTTTCCGAAGCACTTATAGAATGAAATCCTACCTTTAGAGAAGAAAAAAACTTGGGCAAAACTTACAAATTATTCTCAACTGTTCTACCGGGCGGTGAATGCACTTTTTTACCTGCTTGAGTTGTTTTGACGTCCTGTTGTCGCACAGTAACAAGTTTGGAGAGTTTACATCTCATATATCTTATCCTTTGTACATAAGAACGGTGTTTAAGATCAGATTTGTGTCAATTTAACGAAAGCTTTTAAGTTCATAGCTATTGTCAGTGATATCGAATCCAGCTCACTTAAACCCATTGACCCAATATACTAAAGTAATGAGAGATTCAGGTCAGAATTTATGAAGAGCGGAAAATTCAGATGGAAATAGCCTCCAAGCGATCCGGTTTTCCGCCTTTCAGCCACTGAGACCTCAACGTTCCCTTAATCCTCTGTTAATTTCCTCCGGGAGAACGTGTAACATTTTGCAGAGAATTTGTTTACTCTAATAGAGAAAAGGACGGTGATTAAGAATATAGTCGTCAAGAAATTTTTGCGAGCTGTTCGAATAGGCTAACTAATAACTACTGTTCAATATGTGCCTGTCTTTGGAAGATAATCATTTTTATTCGTATCTCTTTCAAAATATATCCGAAAATTAGACTATCTTGACACGGACTGGTTTTTAGTTCAGTATTAGTTTTTGCTGATAAAAAGTGCTAAACTTTTCTACAAATCTTCTGTTTTTAATCTATAAACAAGCTTGTCTCGCGACGAATACCCTGATTTTTTTTATTTTGGAAACACGTAATTCCAAGAAAGGGAAGATGATTAACTTCTAAATTACTTAAGATTAAATAAACCCAACTAAACTCACGAGGTATTCTAGGAATACGTCGTGCAATGACAATGGGAATAAAACTTCTTCCTACACTTCTACAGAAAATTTAATACAGCGACATGATTCGCTAGAGAACCATCATCACCTTGATGATGCACCTGATGATGCTAGTTCGCCAGCGAAACATGTCGATTTATCAATTTCTCTGGTAGTGTACGAAGTCTTTTTTTCCTACTACTTACGACTGGTTTGAAAAAATATACTTACTTAAAACCGCAAGTAATTTATATAAAAAAATCTTAACATGCCATGTTTTTTGAAAAACCGCAATGGGATATGAATTATGAACGGATGACTGCTTTTAAAAAGTAATTAGCGTAAATATAATTTCAAATTGAGGAAATATGGAGTTTTGCTTTTGTTTGCGTTCATCTAAGCTAATCAAAGTTTACATTTCAAAATAAATCTGATATGATCAAGCTCAAGGTATTTGGAGTCAAGCTATTTAAAAGAAATTCATAAAACGTATTTTATTTGGTATATCAATTCAAGAAGAAGCAAAGCCGTCCCCAAGACAACAAGAAAAATCTGCATTGCATATATGAATTGATATCTGAATTTGAGAGACTGTTTTATTGGTCTTTCTGGGTGTTCAGGCTTAGGCGTTTCATGCCTTTTAGTTTTTCACTCAGTTCGTTTATAAAGCAACGTGCCGCTTTCGTCTCTCCCATCCCTTACTACTGGAAAAATTACGAATGGGTTTTCTATTCCCTTCAGAGGCATGACAACTCGACAGATATCCTTGACGTAAACAGTCTTTAGGAGATTACTGAAACGGGTTTAACGAACGATTTCGGAAGCAAAAAAAGTTCTTTCCTTACGTGTGATAATTTTTCGTTCTCTACGCTATCGTCGTGGAATCGACCCGCTTTCAAACAAGGAGCTTTTCCGTCGTTTCCATTTTCGATTTATTTTTATGACTGCTGAAGAAATTGCTCAAGTGAGATAGTGCTCCTTTGGGCACGAAATGAAGGGGGGTTAGGAAATATTCTCAAGAGCCTTCACCGGTCCGTGAAAGCAGGAATTTCGCGTGGAAAATGGAAATTTCAAATTCTGTGCACCGTTACCGATTGCTTCTTCAGCTGACGCTACGACTCACTTTCGAATGTTGTCAATTGGTCGCCCTACATGACGGAAATATAAAACGTCGATGGGCGATGTTGAAGGGATTTTCTCTCCGTACCGAAAGTTTGTCAAAGCTCAACACCCTTGTTGAATGGGTAAGTATACTCGTAAGAGGTTGTACGTAACTGTGAGGCCAAGTTGGGGCACGTTCGAAAAGTTATGCAAACCCATAAGTAATGCAGAAAGAAGCCCAAAATCATCGAAATCCATCGCGGTTTCTCTTAGGATCATCATCTTTTGAGATGGAAATGGATCGAGTACGGTTTCGTTGGGCAAGAGAGATTCTTTTGCTAGAGAAATATTTAAATTCTATTCCTGAACTTTGGCTGAAATATATGTACGATGTTTAAAGCGATAGTTGGGTTGAAACCAGCCGATGGAAGATTTAGCGTTATTTTTCAAATTTCCAGGACTTTTTCGGAGAAAATTAGCATATCTTTTTTCGGACAGAAGATCTTTTCTTGCCTTCTGTCAAATTTGCCTCGGTTTCCGCATTCTGGATACATTTTTAAAATTAATGATTAAATTAGAAAAATAGTTCGTAAGATTTTTTCCAATCGATGAAGAATTTTGGTGTCCATTAGTTTTTTTTAATGAACCATGCTAGTTAGTACACCATTCTGACCAACTACCGTTTACCATTTTTAGATAAATTTTTACTTCTATTTTTTCCCTGCTTTGCTAGATTCAATAACTTGTACGAGAAGCATTAAGATAAAAACCTGCATCTTTTTTCACCTGCATCTCTCGTTTACTTTTGTAAATATTTATGTGTATCATTACGATGAACAACAATCGCAGGAAGTGAAGAAAGAAGAATGGGCTTTTATGACTCACGGGTAGATTGATCGACAACCGTAATCTTCGTTTCTTTTCCCTGACCAGGGATAAAAATCGAGGAAATATTAAACCATATTGTTCTCTGCCATAAATGTGTCGGAGATAGGGAAAGATAAAGTACTCAGCAGGATCATCTTTGCTTCCCAGATGAGGAAAAATGGCCGCGCTGACGTACTTTTCTAATTGGCGGCTTCGATAGGAGGGTTGGAATGCACACTTAACGGTTCTGGTGATGGGCATCCGGCGTCGATTGAAAATGTTCGTGCTTAACGCTGCCTTTGAGAGCATTGTTTTTATAAGACGTGACTTGTAGCGTCACAGGCGCTTCTGAGCAAGATGATGCCTTTTATTGGAGGCTGCACGTAGGTATCTTCGTTGCCCAGGCGACATCTGGCTGAACTTGCGCTAGGAAGCGATTTGTCAAGGGTGACAGTAATGCTCGATGGAATGACTCGATCCCTCGGTAAAATTTTCATTATCATAGTTTAAAATAGCCAGCGTTAGAACTCTTCTTCATTGGCCATGTATTTGTAATGAACATTTGATAGAGATTCTTGATTATCTAAGAGATATTCTTGACCATCGATGGGTTATCAACTGCGAAAATTTTTCATAAGTTGACGAGGTCTTCTAAAGACTAAGATATTAAAATAAATACGTTACTTTAAACTCCACCCACCGAAATAGTACATCCAGTGACTAATAAGGAGCGCTATCGTCTAAATTAAGAGTCAACAAAGTAGTGATGGGGCAATTAATCGAAATCGGAAATATCGGAGCTTTTTCGGGAATTGGTATCCCAATCGGAAAATTTTAACCTGATTTCCGATTCCAAAAACGGTTCTTAGGAATTTAGGAATAATTAGATAGACGCTTATCACGAGAGTGAGGGAAAGTTAAATGACGTAGCATGGATAGCCGTGCGGCTGAATCCCAAGGAAAAACAGGTAATAGCGACATGACTGGGACTCGAACCCAGCTCTTCCACTTTCTGGGTAGATATACTAACCACCAAACTACGACACATGTAATCATGGAAGATATTAATTAAAATTTTAATCCGCCTTATTCGAATCCGAGAATACGAGTTCGCTCACAAGTATTCTTGTTCACATGACTCGGTAGTATTAATTTATCTGACGTCAGTAAATTTAAGCCATTTCCACAAAAATCATTATTAAAAAAAGTTTCCTACATTATGAGCAAGAAACGGGCAATCGTGTTCTCAGATTATTCTTCTGAACAATTTTCATGGGACCAAAAGGATGTGTGCTTTAGGTAACCGAAAACTTGAAGGTGGATAAGCAGATATTTCTACACATTTTGTATTCCCGACGAAGGAATCGGAAAAACTCGAATTAATAGCGATGAAGCTCGGACGAGTTTTTCCTATTTTTTCTGACTGCGATAGCGATGTTTGAAGCTTGGGTAGTAATGCGAGCATTAAGAGATTTCAAACACACAAAAAAAGAATTCCTGAATGACTGATACGGCAGAATTGATGATTCTGCTTAACGTACGACAAGGTTCAAAAGCCTTATCTCATTCGCTTCGGTTCCGATTTGCATATTTGCGTTATCATCTGTTGCGAAATATTTTTGCGCAAATACTCCGCGAATATCTTTTCTCTCCGTCTCCAGTATATAAATGTGTTGGCTACTCGGAGCCATAGTTTTCGAGCAACACTTTCCAAGACGGATAGCTCGGAGGCATAGTTTAATAGCGAAGCATTAAAAGCGAATGCACATGTTGGCTGCTAAGCTATTCTGAAGGGATGGGGAGCGGAAATAGAACACGAATCAAGCGGGAATAGAACTCAAGGGTAATGACACTCTCTTCGATGCATTTGGAATGATGTTAAACCGAATGACACATGCCTCATGCCGAGGATTACCATAATAATCTCCATCGATTCCGATATGCCGATGTGAGACTTTAAATTCAAGAACATAAGAATTGAGTGACCGGCGAATGTTTCTGTGGAGATGAACTTGTGAATCCTGACCCGACACGAGGTCATTTTGAGGACAAGAAAGAGCAAAGGCCTTTTATTATATCTCCTGCAGAAACGAGCGACCAGATTATCTAATCGGGGAGAACACTGTCGAAATTGCTAGTTTCCGTGCGAATGTTCCCCGATGGAGTTGAAAGACCTAAATATCTAAATTTATTCTTTTATAGTTTCGTTTTTTCATGGAAAAAGCGAATGGCCAGAAAATAATAATGCTGAGAATTTGAAAAATTTGTTTCTCACTAAAAGATAATTAGCTACCATTTCGAAGATTCCTGAATAGCAGTGCTACAGGAAACCAAGACAATCTACCAACCGCATAATTACATCATTACTTTGTCATGTGAGATAGCCAAGTGGATTAAGCATTCGCATTTTGTCAAATCGTTCTGTGGTTTACGGTGGGTTGTTAACCAAGTACCGTTAAAAGATTGGGAATTTTTTGAATTCCACTTTCAATAGCAAACTTAAATCTGAAATAATATATGTGAATTGTTGAATGATAGCGTGGAAATAAGTCTTAGTTTTTTTCTTGAGATATACATTTTCTTTAAATAAAGGTTTAACGTGGAACGTCCCTCGAATAACCACAAAGTATCGAATATTATTCAGAATCTAAACTTTTGTGTGGATCGCGAGAAATATTTCTCTTTTGCATTATATACATTATACGTTTACATCGACGGTTTCTAAAATTCAGTCATTCAATAATTCTATTCTAATTTTATAACGATCCGTTCCTCTTGTAGAAAGTTAAATATATTTTTATCGCGAGATTAAAGATTACTTTGTCTACTGTCAATATGAGAGATGTGCAATTCTAGTAATTATATGGTTCGTTATTAACTAAAAGTCTCTTACCTGTCGAGATCTTTGGGAAGCTGGGATCGGCCATTTGATTAACTATTCCATGGAAAATTATGATCCGGATAGAAAGTCTTATCTCGTTACCAACCCACTTTATAGAGGCGCCTTAGCGAATTAACTACCTTTGAAAACGTCTCAGGTTTTCTTGCGTGGAATAAGCTCTGCTGACTCATGCTTTCTGAGACAGTAATGAAATCTGAAGTATATACATATTAGGAATGTGATATTTAAGGAAGCTCTTATTCGTATGTATTTGTCATTAAGGTCAGCTATTAATGTTAATTTTTGTATCAATGGAATTTCTCTCCAAAATGTAGGCGTAAATTAGGTGGGCTGTAAATACAATGGCTGTTTTTTCTCACACCCGAAGTTGTGAATAAAATAAATTCATCGCCCTCTCTGAGAAAAGAAAGCTATCTCTTCACTTACTTCTTAACCTATTCCTCTGTTTTATGATTTGTAAAAGGAAATAATTTCTGTTGAATAATTAGAATTCAAGAAGGACACTCTATTATAGTTATTTACCCCAAGATGAAAATATCTAATTAGGATCAGCCACCTACGAAAGTGGGCCGCGATCCAAGTTTCAATTCTTTCTCAGCTTCCTCGGCCCACCCGTTTAATCAGCAATGCGTGATATCTGACAAATCAAAATTTCTTGCAGGTATGCTGTTTATCCTCTAAAAAATAACTGAGTAACTTTCTAAAACTGGGCCCCCCTCTAACTGTTCCGTGTATGCCAAGCATCCACGGAACTCTGCTGTTGGCCTGCATTGGATCCAATCACCGAAAGAAAATAATCCACTACATTGAGTCATATATTTAGTTTCTACTTTAAAGAATAATTCATTAAGAAGAACATAATTTTTACATGCTGACCCTACGATGAAAGAACTTAACACAGAATGTCTAACATTTACTTTGTTTGACTTAAAATAAACTGCAAATACAGAATAAAGACCTTTGTCTGATTTGAAACAATTTAAAAACAATGAACTTAGATCTAATTTATTAATAGCATATTAAAAATAAGGTAAATTTCATATCCACATCATACCATAATCATTTCATGAAGATGTAGAAAAACACAATTTATTTCACATACACGTATTCTTTATTACATATAGTATGAATAGTGCATAGAAAACAGGCAAAAAGGCATATGCTTTAGATTCATGGAACACAAATTCCTTGTAGAGGCCAAAACAAATACCTTAAAATAAGACTTTTGCTGCGATTACATTTTAGGTTCTCCCATTTAGGTTAGCAAATCAATGTTGTCCATTTTTATAATATATTTAAGTTGAGTTTATGTTAGACTTTTCGCGATAATAATAATAATTATGGTAAATTCCTCCTAATATCTTCATGTAACGAGCGGTAGCAACAGAGATGAGCGAACCATGACATTCGAATCGAAACAGAGGTCTCAGATCAAAGTAAAAAGAATGACGCGTTCCATTCCAAAAGAGAGATAAAGCCAGAGAACGACTAACCAAAAGATAAGCTGTCGTTCCGAATAGATCTTTCGTTGATCAACGGCTGATGCAGCGTCCTAGTTAAAGGACTACGTTTCAGGGTTGAAATGTGAGGGGGGAAAATATTATCCAGGGGAGAAACGGAATGCAGCTACCCACCTTTATGACCCCTTGGTGGGAGGGAAAGGGTAGATATTTATACGCGCTTGTTCTCAATCCTCACATCTCTCTCCCTCTAGGGAGATTTTTCTAAGCCGCAAAAAGCGGAGACCCTCGCTCAATCTAGCTATGAGTAATATTCATGACATAGAAATTGTTTTGCAACGGCTTCGGCTCCATCTGCCTCCAGAGGAGAGAAATCAAATTTACGTGAATCTTAATAAGATGGCAGTTTCCTGCTCGGGCTGACCAAAGACCGCAAGTTTAGATAGAGAATAATCTATGAAGTCATATCTCGATCTCAGGAATTTTATTGATTTTCTGAAATGAATTTTCGATTCGTATTTTTCCTGGACTGAAACGATCTATTACATTTTTTCTTTAAGACCTTTACTTCTACAGGAAGCATTTAATTAATCATTTATATTGAAAATTTGCATCTTAATTCTTCGGAGTCGTAATGTTTCACAGAATGGGCTTTTAAACTTCCTTTAGGAGGGGTATTTTTGAAAGGAGATCGCCAATAAGAATCGGAGACAAGGCAAATAAGAGTTACTCATGCTATTCTGTTTGCTTTTGCGCATCTTTCTTGTTGTTTGTCTTTTTCGTAGATCAACAATTGTTATCTTGTACCTTTCTTTAAATCAGTCTTGCTCCCTTCTTCATTAACGCTCACAGCGCGGTTGAAGATGTAGTATTGGTCGATCTAGGATGTAGAAAAAGGAATGAGGCTCTTAGGGGAGGGAAAAACATTGTTACTGTCAACTAGAGAAACTAGATCAATTCTTACAGTCTGAGTTCGTGGAGGGAAAATGCTCTGTAAAGCAAAACACCTTTGTTTTTCTTACGAGACAGCAAAGAGAGAAGACTATGCACGTATAAGAGGCTTGCGCCAGACGCTTTGGAGCGTAATGTTTCAAAAGACGTAAGATTAATCATAATTTATTAAAATCGTAGTATTTGAACCGAAAAGTCTGATATTTCACTCCTTTAGTTGTGTTGTTGCACAAATTCTGTTTACAGGATTGAAAATTGGGAAGTTGAATTTCCACTCGAGTATAACCTTGCTAAGAAGATTAAATCTTTCTTTCACATTTCCTTATGGTAGAGTGTTGAAGGTCAAGTGTGTCTGATTTCAGGCAATCTATTCTTCTTCGTCATTTTTATCTTTCCTTAAAAGAAAAATTTGAACTTTTTTATGACTCAGTCCCTATTCTTTCTTGTGATCAATTGCTAATGTTGTTAGTCAAAGGACCCAATACTTGAATGGGGATTTCCCCTCAGATTTAATATTGAGATCTTCTTCCTTGAAGCAACTATGTGGATGTTTTGATTTTGTTTTGTAAACGCTAGCAGTAACTATTCGGTTGGTTTAAACACGGAGTCTACTAAATTTTCAACGTTTGCAGGACTAGATCGAAAATTTATTTATTTACCAAACAATTATTTTTTATACTGAATGACCAGAGCACGTGATTTATGTTTGAAAAATTGAAAAAATAAGACTTATACTTTATACTGATATCGGCAATCTTTGCACACAATTTCTATTTTTGATAAGTTTCGACGAAATCAACTACAGATTCCATCAAAACTGACGCATGATATATCATCACAATCTCAAGTATTGACGAAATAAATTTTGTGATGCCTTTTCTTCCCACATAACTCCTTTGAGTCATATCATTCAAACGTAGGTATCCTCGTCAATTCAACCCCCTCTTTAAAATTCATCGCAAAAAAATCTCAAGCTTCGTTCTTCTCTGAATGTGGGATATATAGGCTCGAGCTCTATTGAACTCATTGCCACACTAACTAAAATATATTAAATGTAAAGTATATTTTGTTTTATACCTTTTGGAAATTTTTTTGTGATTGATATATCGCTCGTTCAGAATGAATCTTAATTATGAAGCTAAGTCTTCTACAAATTAAAGTTATTCACTCAGAGGCTTAGAGCAATCTTCAATGCGGCCTTGTATTTCTCTTTAGAAGTACTCATTAGTAGTGGTAGTATTGTTAAAAGTGCTTCGACAGCTTAGGTCATTTCGCACATAGGCTCCCACCGGGAATCGAACCCGGGACCGCTTTCACCGAAGTTGCGCGTTACCCACTTGGCTATCCAGGAGCCTACAAGAAGTACTAACATTTAAATAATTTTTCTAATCCAGTATTCTAGTATCCATCTAGTATGTGGAAAATGTTCTTCTCGTGTTTTACTCAGTTATTAGATTCGTTTTCTTATGTTGTACTATCCCAAAGTGGGAATATTTAAATATAGACAACATGCAACACAAGTCTCGATCTGATTTCTTAATCTGAATCTTAAAAATCGATGGTTTTCCACAATTGTAACAAGTCCTTAATAGTATTCCACATTAAAAAACAACGTAATCTTCAAAAACAACGTAAAGGTAACTGCAAGCAAGATTAAATCGTAGTCATTCCAACTATTTGGAGGATGGGATTATCTACTTCCCTAATGTGGACAAATGTATTCCCGAAGGACTCAAGGGCCTTGGAGAGGTTTCCTTGTAAGAGAATTTGATGGGCGTGTATCAGTCAGGAGGAAAAAACTTTTAGAGAAATATTTCTAGGTGGCTCAAAGCACCCGGATTCAAGTGCTGTGGACTCACCACGGATAAAACTTGCATTTCCTAATTACATTTTGTAAGGCATTCAAAGGTTGTGAAAGCGGGGCGTTTTTATCTTTATAGCATAGCTTTCACTATTCGTTTTCGACTCGTCGTCTCCTTAATTAATTCTTCAGGACTAATTTTATATCTTCTCACAATCAGAATCGTAATTATTAGAAATCCGACATTCGCGATTCTTTTATCTTTCAATTTTAATCATTTAATGGCTTATTAATCTATATCTATATATCTATATATATAAAGCAGAAATTCTGTGGGTTTGTGTGTTTGTGGGTTTGTGTGTTTGTGGGTTTGTGTGTTTGTTTGTTCGCGATTGGAGTCCACACCGTTTGTCCGATTTGCATCAAACTTTGCATACGGGTTCTCCGTGAGCCGGAAGGAAGCACTGTCAACTTTTCATTCGCAAAATTTGCTGGGTTTGAACCAAGATCGTTCAGATAGATTTCCATAAGAAATACATGTAAAGTTCGATTTTATCGGGTACAGACTTTATTTCTTTTCCAAAATTAAATTAGAAGGAATAGTCGTAAAAAATCAAAATAAGTACCAAAAGAAGGGAAATTGAATACAGATTCTTATTATTGTCGTAGAATAAAGCTTTCGTTTCGATATTGCGAGAATTTAGATAAAATATGCGAATATTTTGTGAAATTTTTAGGTTGTAAACAACCCGTCCCCCTGACGACCAATGCGATTGTTGATTCCGAGTTCATGCATTTTCCCATAAGAATGCATTTGTATTTTGGCCCATTTAGAAGCAAATGATTATATGAAGAGGATGAAATTTTTCAGAGATTTTATTTATATCAGTCACGAACAATTTGTAGTAATGAATTACAGGGGCAACAAACATTCGTAGCACCGTAATAAATTAGTGGAGATGTAGGAGCAAATTTTTATTTATCATTTCGGACTCTTGACGATTTAAGTTACCAGAATCGGAAGTTGAAAATCTTGCAAACTTACACGTTACTTTGAGACATGTTAATAATAAGAGGGAAATTCCATAATGATTCACATTCTTTTTGTTGATTGTAGATTTCGGCCTCGAACTTTGATTAGAAAATTTTTGTTTTCGATAGCCTGTCCCGTTGGACTAAACTACGAGATGATGCGAGGTGTTATTTTCTATTATGTACAAATAGGTATACTATATTTAATCCGACATCTATTATCCCCGTTGAGAATCAACGGGCACTTCAGCTAGTATGAGTATAAAGCAGAAATTCTGTGGGTTTGTTAGGGTGTTTGTTGGTTTTTGTGTTTCTTTGTCTGAGATTGGAGTCCACACAGTTTGTCCGATTTGCGTCAAACTTTGCATACGTGTTCTCTGAGCTTCGGAAGGAAGTACCTTTTTAATCTATTACTTTGCTGGGTTTGAACCAAGATCGTTCAGATAGAATTCCATTAGAAATACATGTAAAGTTGGATTTTATCGGTTACAGACTTTATTTCTTTTCCAAAATAAAATTTGAGGGAATAGTCGTATAAGATCGAGATAAGTACCAAAAGAAGGGAAATTGAATAGAGGTTCTTATTATTGTCGTGGAATATCGCTTTTGATTCGAAGTTGCGAGAATGTAGATAAATTATACGAATTTTTTGTGAAATTTTGAGGTAGTAAACAACCCGTCCCCCTGACGACCAATGCGATTATTGATTCAGAGCTTATGCATTTTCCCATAAGAATGCATGAGTGTTTAGGTCCATTTAGAAGAAATTGACGATATGAAGAGGAGGAAATTATTCAGAGATTTAAACTATTGCAGTCACGAACAATTTGTAGTGACAGTATAAAATACATAAGTAGCACCATAATGAATCGATGGAGATGGATGACTTTTTGTCTACCAGTTCGGACTCTTGACATATTTTACGATTGAATTGAAGAAGTTGAAAATTTTACAAACTTGCGCATTAACTTGAGACAAGTTTCATAAGAAGAGAACTACATAAAGATTAACATTCTTATTGTTGATCGTAGATTTCGGGTTCGAGATTTGATTAGAACATTTTTATTTTCGATAGCCCGTCCCATTGGACTAAACTAAGATGCGAGATGTTAGTTTCTCTTATATATGTACAAATAGGTATACTATATTAAATCCGACTTCTGTTCTCCCCGTTGAGAATTAACGGGCACTTTCTTAGGCGTATTTTAAGCAATAGACTATATGAAGAGGGGGAAATTATTCAGAGATTTTAACTATTACTGTCACAAACAATTAGTAGTGATGAACTGCAGGGGCAACAAACATACGTAGCACCGTAATGAATTAATGGAGATAAATGAATAACTTTTTGTCTTACAATTCGGACTCTTGACATATTTGTGAATCTAAATATTGCGCCATTAGTCGGCTCATTATCAGAAAAAGGAATAAATATCAAACATTTTCGCATTTAAAATATGTCACGCAGTATGGTATGCTACTTCCACCAAAAGTAAATGTACATTCTTTCCCAGCGAACCCGCATTTGTAAGACTTCGTAATGAGGATTTGATAATTAATAATTTAACAAAAATAATGGACTTTATTTATAACTTGAAATTGATTCGTTTGGCTGAATAATTTTGTTCCATAATATTATCTAGTTTGTTTCGTGTTTTAGTTGATCTATAGCAATTATTCTTTGGTAAAGGATTTTGTTGTTGAAACTTATTTTTGACCCTTCAGAGTTTAAGAGAATAATTTCGCACTTCTGACTACGTACATATTGAATTAGAAGAAGCACATCGATACTGGATGTTGCATTTCTTCTCGCGCATAATTTAACATTTTTCCATCTGCGAAGAACGATGTAATCTAAAAAACGATTTCTTATCTCCAGTAATATGATTCGTTTCTTTGATCAGCTATCGTCAAAATAAATTACGTAAGCTCATTAAAATTGAACTGTTTTATGCAACTACAAAAAAGTGGGACGAGAGATAACATTATTCCTCTTGGAACATTTGGAGATGTGCTTACTCATGATTGAGTCTTGTCTCGCAAAACGGATCAGAATGGTAAAGTGGGTTCTCCATGACTAGATGGGAGGTTAAACTCATGAAAGGAAATGGGCAATTATTTATTTAATGTTACCCAAATGAGATAAAATTCCTCACCCCAAATAATGCGAGATTTGTTTTCGATGGCTTTTCTCCAAATAAAAGCCTTTCTTTGGTCGCACTCCACAAAAATCCATTATCTGACCTAAATGTTTTGAAAACATCAATTTCGCATCCCAGATTCCTGCCCCCGTTCTCTCCCATAATTTCATATCTCGCCATTATCTCCATCATAGACGTCCACCCACTCCATCAACGGCCATCATTGCAGACCGTCCACTTCCCCTCGTTATTCGCCTCAGATGACTACTTGTGTCTCTCAATGGGAAATGGGTCCGAGCTTCCATCACAGACTTAAATTTAATACAGATGTCCTTTTGAACTTCTACTTCGCGAGGTATTTTCAACCAAAAAATATGCACTGGTAAACAAATTTCCAAACATACAGTTTTGTGTTTAAAAAAAAATTGTGATTGTTAGAATGACAGCATACTATTTGCTTCCTTTACTCTTGTTTTGCTTTTAATCTACGTATATGCCCATTTCAATTCAGCTCTTCCATTTATTTTCTGACAATAATGTATGTACTTATCTGAACTACCTAACTACCAACAGCACTGCTGAACCACGTTATATTCCCTTATCATATAGGCAACCGTAGCTTACAAAATACCAAACGCTTCCAATCCTTCATCGCACTGACCTTATCACAACTCTTACCAGCTATACGAGGTACGTTCAAAAAGTTCCCGAACTTATTTTTTCCCGTGAAAACGCCGAGTAGGAGAAATCTAAAATTCTGGTGATAGACAGAGCGACATATTATCGTATGAATGTCTTCGCTTCACCAGTCGTGAAGTTACAGTCCACCCACCCACTCTAAGTATTATAATGGGTAAATTTGGTTCAATTAACTTTTATACTCGCTGATGTATCTCTTAGAATGGCATCTGTTTATAGAAATTAGCTGAGGAATGTTGCTTCATCATCATTAACATGGTTACTTTGCAAATTTCCTAAAAAAAGAAATGATTTGCAGAATGACATATTGATTCATAACGCCTATAGCCTCTATATTTTCGCGGATTCTCAAATGATCGATCTGCCTTTATAACATTTATTGTGAAGTATGAATTTGGAGGACGGCTTTTTTTTCCAAAACTATGAAGTTTTAATCATGGCAATTCCCAAAATTGAGAAAGCAGAACGGTTTAAATATAGCAAAATTTTCAAATTTTTCATAGTTCCTTAATGGCTCTTCAAAAATATATGTACATACTTTTAAAATGTTAACTCAGTTGCACTAATGGAAATATACGTACCTCCATTCATTTCAACTCTGTCAGAATTTCATCTAAAATTTTGTTTATCAATAAGCGACGAATAGATCCAGGAATCCCATTTCTTACGAAAAAATAACCAAAAATAAGGTAAATATTGATTAAATATGTAAGAATGAATTTTTTAGCTTTCTCTGTCAAAGAAACAGATGCCTTCGGGCGTATTATAGCTGAAGTAGCTTATTACGAGGTCAGTAAGTATCGAAGACTTTCAGCAAATCCAAAGATATTAAGTAAGTAAGTTTTAATGTAACAAAATTCCCTCAAATGCTGATATTTCAAAGTAAGACAAGTTTATATCACTGTTAGTGACACGGTGTCTGTTTCGAGTTCAGCGTCAATTTCTCATTAAAGAAAACTCTGCTAATTTACTTTCGATTTTTATAGAACAATTGAGCAGTGGATGAGAAATGATTTCGTATATTTTTCTCTACTCAGAAGAACGTCACAGAGAAGATTTTTTCACCATTATGATTGCTTAATTGGTAATAAGAAAACTTGATTACGTTGTTCCGATATCTTGAACACGTAGTGACCGACGATCAGTCACAGTCTTATTTGGTCCATTATATTCATTGCTATTGATTTGTCCGTTTGACGTGAATGAAATTATTTCGTTGTTCATCGGGGCATTTCCAGTCAATAAAATGACGCAGTAAAAGCGATATCAAGAAAAGACGCATACAAGAAAAAAATAGAGGGTCAGTATCGTTCAGACTCGCCCATTAGGCAATAATTTTTATTTATTTCAGAACGCAAATTTTCTCGTAAAACTAGAGCCAAAGGTTCATGTTGCGAAATATCCTCATTACTAACAGGTCGTTTACCGATTTCGTTGGATTTTATTTCCCGAAGAAAATTTTAATTCGATTTTAAAAAGGTTATATCGATCCTTAGTAGAGGCAAATGGTATCTAAAGGAATAAATTATGACGAATAAAACAAAGTTGACTGACACTAAGAAATGAACTGAACAAGATACTGAACCTATTCTTTAAAAAGGATTACTGAAATTTTTAAAGTATAACTTTCATGCATGTTTGCTTAGTGCTCATTGATAATAATAATAAGAAGTTAAAACCTCAATAAACTAGATCTTCATAAATCTTTGGATATATCGGTGCCTATTTGCCCTATATCCGTGATTCGTTTTTATGAAAATTCGTACAAATCGCATGTTAGTGTTTGACCCGTTTATGTCTTAATCTGAGTAAAATTCCACAAAGTATCGCTATAGAGTTTTCTCATACAAAACATCACCTATGCCAAAATAATTAAGTAACTACTTTTTAACTGAGATTAGCACTTCTCATGAATTTTCCTAGTACAAATTCATTTTATAGACTCCTATATTTTCAGATAATTTGAAACTTAAATCTCTAATAAAAACTTTGCACTGTGGTATCCGCGGAACGGTTTGGAACGGACAGCTGGTTTTAACATTGCAACATTACATTGAATTACATAAACTTGTTTAGAGACTTGTGAGATAGTTAAAGTTCCCCAGAGTTAACTCCAAAATAACTTATTAAAAGATCGTTATCATCATCAGCCATTTTCAATCCGATATTGGATCCGGTAGGCCTCCCCAAGAGTTTTCCAGTTCTATCTATTTTAAGGCTATCATTGCCATGTTACCCCTAAGTACTTGATGTTGGCGCTGTTCCATCTGTCTTTTGGTCCTCTTCTTGTCCTTATCACATCTCTTAGGGTTCAGTTGAGAACTACTGACGTCCAACGAGTGTCGTTTCTTCTTTTCACGTGGTCTTTCCACATCCATTCAGCGATCTTACCGTACCTAGGGTTTATCAATTAAAATACATGCAGATATATTTCCGTAAATTCATTACTACTCCATTTTAACTCCCCTTGCGGTTAAATTACTCAGCGGGATAAAAATACTGCTTCTCGTAACGAAATCGCCAAGATATCTTTTCAATACGTAGTTTCTCTATGGATTTACGAAGGGAATCGAACTTTCTTATCGTGAACTATACAGCCATAAATTTCCCAATATCTTTCCGAATAGGTTTCGACGCAGAGATAAGTACGCAAATGATGGATTCATTTTAACATCATAAATTGAGGATAAATATTTTTGATATTTCTTCGAAAGACCTACGCAACCAAGAAACGTGTTCGACACTACCAGCAGAGATTCCGTTTCCTCCAAACTTTCTCCGAATATTGCTCTCATAAGACGTGATATTCGCATCACTTCGCTTAATTTTTCGGCGAGGCAACTCGAAGGAATTCGGCGAACGTCGGTGGAATAGTGCTTATGTAAGGTGCACAATGCTTCCTGATACTCACGATCTTTTGCCCTCGATCCTCATTCTCGTGCTTCCGTCGATGAAATTTAACGCCTGCAGGCAATTTTCCTTTGCTTTTGTTTGTTCTACTCTCGAGCCGATGCTGCGAAATAATCGCGCACTCATTTCATGCTGCCTCTCTCGTCAGATGTGTTTCTTTGAGGTCGTTTGTAGGAATTTCACAGGAGCCCATTCCTCATATACGCATCATACCTAATATATTTCTTCATAATCAGATGAGGAGTCTGCGGTTATTGTTTCCGTAAACCTCTCACTTTCTGCCATGCATTCATCTAATATCATTTACTTGGATTTCAATAAGGAATCCGTGGTTAACGCATGGCTCACGTAAGTTTAGGTGGAGAGTTATAAAGTTTACGAACTGGATACAGTACCTTCAAATCGAATGCAGCGATACTTCAGCGATAATTAGACCCGGGATCACATTCTTTAGCAGAAGTCTTCGTTAGCCGAAACGTTATGTTATCAGGTGTCTCACTTCTCTCTGTCTTGAGCATAAACAACCCATTTGAGTTGGTCGGTGTCCCCTATGTGATGTGGTCAGCTCATTTCTTTACCACACATAGACAGAAAAATGAGATACTGAAAGGCCCGATTGTTAATGTTGGCTGCTTTATGCATCCACCTAAACATTCGTTAGGCGAATTCATATTGGTTATCTATGTCAGAAAAACAGTGGAAGATTCCTCGTTAGGCGGAAAATTTTTAGCAGGGATACCCGATAGTAGAGGTTTCATTGTACTGAATTTTGTTGGTATGAAAAGGAATATCCTTTTCGAAATTTCCCTTTCGCAAGGGGGGTCCGTGAGTAAAATTTCATAATGAACTTCTTCTGCGCTCCCTGCGCCCACGTAATTCGTAATGTATGATAAATAAAGCATAATAATTGATGTAATTTATTAACATTTTTATAGATGTATTGCTTACTTTCTGCAATTTCAGGAGACGCCTTTAAGTCCTCATTAAGAAGAGGCCCTTTAAGAATTCGAGCCACTGTTGATGTTAGGCACTGACATCACTTGACCGATAGCTTGATTGACCGACAATAGAGCAGTCGATCAATCGATTTTTCGGTCAACTGAGCGCCGGTGAAACGAACTGTCGGTCAAACCGCCGGATCAGATTTTAATTTCCAAATTGAAATTTATTATGGAGACAATTTTTTTAGCTCTTGCTTTTGGATGAAATATTATATCAATGTTACTTTTATTAAAGTACCTCTCGTGGAACGGTATCATTGTGACATACATTGGAGTGGTTGAATAATTTAAACCGTTGCAGTGATGGACTCCAGTTAAAAAGATAAATCTAATAAAAAATAAAATAAAAAAGATGAAATTTTAAAGTACCATCACAGTCTTATTTGGTCCATTATATTCATTGCTATTGATTTGTCCGTTTGACGTGAATGAAATTATTTCGTTGTTCATCGGGGCATTTCCAGTCAATAAAATGACGCAGTAAAAGCGATATCAAGAAAAGACGCATACAAGAAAAAAATAGAGGGTCAGTATCGTTCAGGACTCGCCCATTGGGGCAATAATTTTTATTTATTTCGGAACGCAAATTTTCTCGTAAAACTAGAGCCAAAGGTTCATGTTGCGAAATATCCTCATTACTAACAGGTCGTTTACCGATTTCGTTGGATTTTATTTCCCGAAGAAAATTTTAATTCGATTTNATGCTCCATGGAGTGCGAGAAGTCGTCAAAATAAGGAAAAAGTTGCTAAATATAGCGACAAAATTGCTGAATTGGCAACTGTGGTTGTATTGTAGTATCTAGGATCAAATAGTTACATATTTATGGATAAAATTTTTCCTTATATTTCATTTCAACTATACATTCATAAAACACAAAATTTCAAGGATCGGTTTCAGAGAGTTCGACGAAAAATTAGCTTTTCTTAGGTTTCTGTTGCGAAGCCTCGAAGTATCTTTCGATGGGATCTCTTTATCTCGCCAATCTCAAAAATATCTAAAGAATGAGCCGGCCGTGGTAGAAAAATCACTACGAAAAACTCGTGCATTCATCCCCTTATCTGCTTATCCAAATTCCGCTGTTAAACTTTGCTTTACTTTCGATAAGTGTTGCGGACTTTTATGGCTCCCTGTGATTTACTGTTATGCTCCTGTATTCACGAAGTGGATCGAAAAATCGAGCCTTTATTACTCCTCGAAAAGCACTACCAGAGGAGGCAGAATAATCTAATCTAATTGCGAGTTACAAAATCTCGCTGATCTGGTTTGCTGTTTTCTCCGCGTTGTCACCTGTTGAAACAGACTGGACCCGGATCGAGAGTTGCAGAAAGGTTACTCTCATTTTTCTGCCAACCTTTTACTTTCTCTACCTTTCTTTCTCCGTTTCCTTGTAGTATTCTATCCATTCTATCTCTCCTCACTGCCATCCTAAATAATCCTGGTACCATCCTGGTACTAAGAGGGCAATATACTAATTAAAGGGAGTGCAAGGTATTCGTAACCTTATGGTTACCTGGTGGTGATGCAAAATGTCACGGTCGTCTCCTCCAGTTTGGGACGGGTTTTGTTTCGTCTGCATAATAACACGTTGGCACATTTTTCCGATTCCATAACTGGAATGTCCGAGGGTTTGATCGATTATGACGTCGACAGTATTCCAACTTTCGTGTCCACCCATGATAGCGAAATGATGCCGACTGGCGATCCTTCGAAATTGACCTCGAAGGAAAGTTAGCTAGTTGTTTACAACTGATGTTTATCTGGGAAATTATTGCAGCGGAGCAATATTTACTTCAAGGAAAGAATAAGTTAAGCGTAGGATGGTGACAGATAAGTCTCATCGGTTATCTCACTAAGTATATCTTCGATCAAATTAAGAAAACTATTAAGAATTCTAAGATCTCGCTGTTGCTACGATAATGGAATCCAACATGAACACAAATATAATCGTTCTTATAAGCTTTTATCGTTAGGAAATGTACAGGGAAGTTTTTTGAGATTATTTTCAAACTAATGATAAAATGTGACGATATAAATTTCTCTTTTTGCGAAATAATGTTTTTCGATGAATCGCCTCTGATAATATCAACGAATACAAATTTGGAAATTTTTAATCTTCGCATTAAACTTCCGTACTTTTACCTTATTGTTATGTTTCCTCCTCCATGTGATGTGTTTTTACGGAGATATGAGAATTAACTGCTTTTTGATTCCTAAAATTGGATCTTAAATTCGATTGCCACGTCAGCTATTACTATCGTGTTAATTATCCTTGTAATTAGTCTATAATTGATACCTATGAAAATATTCCTGTGTCCAAACCGCTTATTATGACACAATTGTTTAGTGAACGTTACCTAATATTTTCGCGTAACGCAGAGTTAATGCTTCTTGAGCACTGTATTTGATTCTCTTAGGCTTTCATAAACCAGCAGAGAAAGTTATCCTTCGATGATTTGGAATTTATGTACAATCATAATACTCTTGATGTGAGAAAACACTTATGGGCGTGACTTTCAACGTCAAGAAAATCTTTCCAATGTTAACGGCTCTGCTGCTGATGTCACTGTCCCTATCACTCCTACGAAGCATTCGTTAGATTGATTATCTGAAAATTTTATTGAGAAATAATTTGATAACCAATCATTCAATTTGCCGAATCGATTGTTTTTAGTATCAAAAAGCGTTTTATTGACGAAACGAGTTAATTATCAGTTCGACACTGGATATCTTGATCTCGTCATCCGTAGCCATTTTTAAATATTAGAAAGGTATTTCTATACATATCTAGTATCTTATATTGCAAACGTTAGAGTTTTATATTACCATTTTCGTATTTAGGATAACCGCAAATGTTCTCCTTTTGTAAACCCATTTTTCGTGATTTTTCTTTCTTTTCCTTTCTTTCACATTTACATTAATACCCCGCGAGCCGCTCTAAAGGGGTATGGCAAGGGTTGTGAAAACACCGTACTCCTTAATTATCTACGTGGTTTGCGCGCCTTATACTTTATGGGAAAAGGACCAAAAATTGCTATCCATTCTTTCTTAAATCTCGCAAAATCTCATTGGCAGCTTCGAAAATTCCATTCGCTGAAATCGGGAATAACGAGGTCGCGTATTTCATCATGCAAATCACCAGAAAAAAATTCTCGAATAGTTTATGCCTATGCTCGGTCCTTTTTTTCCGGTGACACTATAAATGAAATGCAAAATGTTGATACATCCACGTCCACTCTCTACGAAGAGCGCTAAAAAGATTTTATGAGTCTGAAAGTAATTTAAAATTTTATGTATGTATGTATGATGACTTGACAACTTATCAAGTTGACTTTGTTCCATTTTTACATTTTATTTTATTTTAAAAATTGTTATTTTTTTACCTATATTTTATTTGAACTTATCTTATTTGTATTTGTTTCATTCATTATGTTTTTATTCAACTTTGTGGGTCCGTCCTGTTTGGTTTAAGAAAATTAATAAATAACGGAATCTGAGGTTAAGCGGAGAAGAGATTTTTTATTATGAATCGGTATTTTAATTCGTGAAATTCTCATTTTTGGCATCGGTTTGTTTTACATTTTACTCACCAAAATCCACTTACATCGGTGTCTTTTGCTTCATTACCTTTTCTATTATTATTGTTTCAATTTACTTGCACAATTAATTAGCAGCTGTAACTATATTCCAAAATTCTTTAATTGAAACGCAATAATGTGCGTTGACTGTGGTCAATGTCGGTGAGAAATTCTGGTCAAAATGCGAGGACAACTGTTGGCGGAGGCGCTGTTGGTTGCAACGGACCCTTCACAGATTCCAAAATGTCGATGGGCGTAATTCCAATTCTCATTCCGAATCTTCTCTTTCCTCCTTTCGAACAGGCTTTTCATCCTCTCCTTCTTGCTGCCCAAGACATGGCTCTTATACTTGGCGTCGGTGGTGATAGGATTTGGAGCAGCCATCATATGGACCGGACAAGGGAACTACCTCACACTCAACTCTGACTCGTCTACCATGTCTCGCAACTCCGGCATCTTCTGGGCGATGTTGCAGAGCAGGTGAGGATCTAAAATTTCGAACTATTGCCGACAGAATTTGGCCTTGGAACGCCTGCAAAACCGAATTCACTGAAAGAGAATCAAAGAAAATGCTATGCTTCCTTTGCATCCTGCTGTTAACCCCTTGACACCGAAGTTTCATGGATCGAATAAATATTAAAACAATTATATAAGTAATACAAATAATAATAATGCAACTTTATTCGGTCGAGATCGAGACTATCAACTCTCTTCTTACATCCAACCCTTCGTCATATGAAGTTTAAAAGAGATTTGAGAGCTTGAAAAAAGTGCAAAGAAGAAAACTACTTTGTGAGTTAAAAACCTGAGCTAGAACTTGGGGAAAAATACACTGCAACAGGAAAACGCTCATAAGATGGAGTTGTTGAAAAACCTGCGAAATCTACTTATATCTAAGTTTAAAGGAAAAGAAAATTTAAATCACATCTAAAAAGCAAACAAAATATTACAGATACATTATTTCTTAGACATAACAACTGAAAATAAATTTTCATAAAAAATCGGAAAGGAATATTATTATATACAAATATTACGGTTCCAAAACAGGCCAGTATCAAAATGCAATAACATTTCTAAGAGCGAAGATAAGAAAAATTAATCAGTTCATTACTAGTGATCAGCTTTGTCAATCTTCAGTGAAGTAAAATAAAACTTTGTAAGTTCTACAGCTTGGTTTATTTTCACGACCGGTTTCAGCCTAATCTGGCCATCATCAGGTTTTAGTTAATCTTATTTTATAGTAGTTCATCATAGTTCCAATTTGAATACGTCAAAGATAACACAGTATTATGCCTACCTAAATACGCAATATTATACCTAACAACGCTCAATTGTAGATAGATTTCCCAAAAATCAAACTCTGTTTATCCGTTACATATATTATCGTGAAAACGACGTTGAAGCTCAGGTGATTCTCCTTCTCCAGCCTGACCACGCCTTATAAAGGGTCTAGCACTAAGAATGTCATTTTATTGATATTTCAGATGCTCTGATGTATAGTAAATACGTTAAATAACTACAAATGGTATCAATTTAAATTAACTTTCACAACACAGTGAATTAAATTGAATAATTAAGCTTCAAGCGTCATGTTTACCTCTCATTGGATTTACACCTTTATGTTTTCTATTCTGGATGGACGAGAATCGGAAGATTCGTAATATTTTGAAGGTCGCTCGAAGAACAGAAGGAAGGTTGGGTGTTCTTAAAATAGATAGAACCGGATCTCAGTGCAGTTATTCCGCAAATCCGATAACCCATCCGTGGTTATTCGAGTTTCAAACATTCTCTACGGCTTCGGGAGATGTTCATCGGAATGTGGAAACAAATGAGCAGCACGTTGCGGTCGTAAATACCTTTTGTAAAACAATATCGATCGTTGTCGATGCATTCTAAAGATATCCACAAATGATAGATCAGGCTTCGCTTGCGTCAGATAATTTTCGATTGAATTTTTATCGGTCTCAATAAAAAAGAATCATTGTATCAGTAATTTCTTGATCACTGTTTCATATGGGGTATAATATTCTGATAATCTTTATGAGAAAACATAATTGCCGTTACTTATCCCAACTTCTTAAAAAAGTTAAGCAATAAATTAACCTTAAATTTGTTTTGCAGATTAGCTTATCAATGTTTATTCATTTTTCCCCTGTACCTCTAAATATCTCTCTTCAGAATATCGTTATATCCTTTTTTTCAAGTTATCCATTTCGTCGGTGGGAAGGCTGATACTACATAAATCACATTGGCTAGTAAACTATTCTATTTATTTCCTCCGTGAGTTCTAATTGGTTACCCGATATTTCTTTTAGAGGGAAGAAACTGTTTTTTAGTATTAGTTGAGTATTTTTAAAAGTACTTCAAAAGCTAAGGTCATTTCGCACAAGTGGGCCCCCACCGCGAAGCGAACCCGGAACCGCTGTCACTAAAGGCGAACGCGCTACCCAATTGGATATCCTGGAACCCAGAAACCTTCCTTCCATCCTTTTCAGTACAGAGCAAATCCCTTAACTTCACGAAAGGTCTTTTGTTTAAATGCTTCTTTCACCTTTGTTACGTTATTTATTGGGTTCACTTGATTACATAACAATAAATATTCATTATATTGTTGCATTTAGGAAAATAAATAAAGTTTATAAAGTATCGGTATACTCATAGTATTTCTATGACGTGTAGATAATATGCAAGATCTGGCTCACTTCTTCCGTTATTGGAAATTGAATATTTCATGAATAATTCAACTGAATAATTTTATGATACGCGCACAGGAAAGTGCAAATGGGCCTAATCGAAACTTTGTTTAGCCGAATGAAACTTCATTCTTTATGTTTCAAAGAGTCCATTTCAATATCATAGTTCGAAGGTTGCCTTTCGTTCTCTTTCTCCTTGGCGCTATTTTTGTGGAAAGTCTGCAGTTCATCCTCTGACCAAAGTTCTACGTTCCACTTAAAAGTATTCTTGTTGGCATAGGCTACTCATCCCTGCATCATCATGGTAACGACCTTGTAACACATATAATAGCTAACCTACATGTAGAAATCAGCTATTCATCTCCTAGCGACGACCTATCGTGACATTTTGCGGCTCTGGACCTGCGAACCTATGATGAATATGTGGGGCTTTCCTATGAATTTGCAACTATCATGAAATCGAATTTCGGGAGCAATTAAATGTCCTGTTTTCCTCTTCAGCTATGCGGCGTCGTCGTGAGATGTTTTATTTGTAAAAAAGGGGCTATGACGAAAGAGGAATAACTCTCCACCATTATCATTATTGCGCCACTGAACTTGAGCGTGACAGTGAATCCCGTTCTTTCATAAATTTTGGGAAGGAAATCACTTTTTCGAGAATAGGTCTCTGGCTGGCAAACCAGTTCCTTGCCATTCTTCGCAGTGGCAAAAACTTTCTAAACGTAGTGTTGGTAGAGAACCCGTGAAAATCCCAGCGTCCGTTTATCCGCGCGTTGACGAGTGCGGAGGAACCGGTTCAAAGGTCTTCAACTCCTTCTTATCTGAGACACACCCCCTTTTCGATGAAACCTATCTTTTTCGAGGTTACCGTTGCTATCTGGGTTCAATCCAAGCGGACAAGTTTCCTCAATCGTAATGATCGCTAGTTAAGAATGCACGCTAATGTTTATCTATCACTATCCTGACCTTGAGCTATTCCACAATAGATTTGAGCAACTCTCAGTTTTGAAAGCGAAGGAGAGGTCGCGCACGTATGTTCGTTCATTTCCCGAGGTCTTTTTGAATCCTCCGACGAGGAAAGATGTGAACTTAATTGAAGAAAGTCGAGCAATTTAATGGAGTTGCGAAATTATACGGGCGATGTTGGTTAATTTTAAATGGAACGGCGGATTAACATTCATCTTCTGAACTAAATTCATGAATCTCTCCACTATATAATTACGACTCAAAAGTAGGCGTTAAAGCGAAACCAGAAGAGAGAGAGATTAATGCGAGAGTTATTTATTGCTCGTTCCTTATGGCGTTCACCCCTTTCACGGTGCCTTACGATTTAACTTTTATTGGAGAAGGGCATCGGACCCTTTATGTCCCACTGACCCGCATAATGTAATTTTATCACTTTACGAAACCTGGCTTAACGGCAATGTACATGCAAATACATTTTCGACGGAGAATGTCGAAGAATTTGGGAAACGGCAATCGAAGAGGGAAATTTTTTATGTTCAAGCTCTATCTCGGGCTGCTTTCTACTTACGCCCAACTATTTATTTTAGAACTCTTTCTTTCCCCTCAAGTAGGGTTGTATAATATATAAATGTATGCTTTTCTAAAATCATAATGACCCCAATTGTGGCGACGTTGTGTTTTATTAACGAATAAATGTCCATTGTTATGGACATCTATCCGCAATTATCCCTACTTACAACACGAGTGGACCTCTTTACTTCAATTTAAGTAGCTGAGATATAATAAACATTAGTTCAGTATATAAAGAGATTGATACTATTAAAGACCATGTCTTAAGTTTAAATTTTGTGTTTACTCTTTTTTCAAATAGTTACCTTTGGTCACCGTGATGTAAGAGATTTCAAGCCTTGCTAGAAAAGTTTTTTATTAGACAATTGCCAGAGGGTAGCATAATTGCTTATTTATATACCTCTCAGTACCAAAGGATTCGAGAATAGGTAATTCGGTTGATGAATAAAGGACAAAATTACAAACAGACAAAGCGGGAAAGGTAAGGCAGCGGTAAACTATCAAGCTGTCCTAGAGTGCCATGGGCGCGTAGCTGCTCGTATTCAGATGCATTATTCCATTCTTCATCCAATCTTTTCGCCCTTTCCAAGTATGCTATTTGAATTTCCGAAAATATTACTTCATTTTTTTTTCATGTGCTGGAGTTAAAAAGGTTAACGAATGCTTGACAATCTCCAATCAGCTTCGGCCACAAAACCGGTACATCGACTTCACATCCAACTGAGTACCTTGTTAGTAACGCATAGTCGTTTTTCATGTGTTACTCAAGAATAACCACATCTTAATTAATAATCATTTTTCTTCGGCATCCTTATACCGGGAATTGCGACTTATTCCGGATGAGTTTACAGAATGCTTTTCCCACCCCGCAAAACCCCTCTCACGCCTTATCTCCACTTTTCTTCTTACACGCTAAGAATGCTAATGCCATGCGCTACTTAGACCGTGCTAATTGCTTGTTGACTAACTATACTAGCCCATTATGTAATGCCAACTCCTTTTTAATTCATTATCGTGAACAATCGCAATTGGCATACATTCCGCTCGTCGATGTAAAATGTTTTCTTACAAAATGATTTTAACTTGAACTAAATTCTGCTCATAAATGACCCTCGATGGCGTTAATTTAATGTTTTTCTTTCTGTTTTATTTATGTGATTTCTTACTCCGTCCTTAGTACTGAGTAGGCTTCCTTTATAAAGTCGTCTCCCGCAGTTCTCAGCCTAACAAAAGTAAACAGCTCAGAAAAAATCTTTATCTTGTTTGCAGTCGATGTGTGGAGTCATTTGCGTCCAACGTGAAGATTAAAAGAATTAGAGGTTACAAGACCCCAAAGGATTGTTTCCTGATAGTTACCACGTCTGACGATATTGTAGCAATGAGCAAAATTGAGGTTGGAATGATACGAACACCGCGCGAACAGCTGACAAATATCTGTTTATTATGTATTTAGAAAGGAAGGTCATCAGAACATTGCACTGTTCCACTGAATTCATCTTTAGATGGAATTTAACAAATAATATATTTCTGTAAAGTTAACGATAAAAAATCATCTGACCCATAGTAAACACATCTATCGATGACAGCAGTGATGATTCTATAGAGTTGATGTTATAAGATTACACAAATATGCGTACCACTTGCCGCTTGAGGAGGGATATCAGCACGAAGATAGATTTATGCTCCATTATTTATAAACTTCTCGAAAAATTACCGCAGAGAAATATTAGTTTTTCCTGGGTTATAAGAAAAATAAATCTCTGAAAACTAAAAAGCGTTCTTTCCTGAACTTTGACCTGATGAGTTCTAAAAGTCCTCTGGAAATTCTTTATTTAACTAGCCTTGTCGTTTCCCTTCTCATCATGGTATAACTTCCATCAAGGTATATCAGCGTTCAAATTCTCAGATTATTTTCGAATAAAAAATCAGTCAGTCAAAAAACAGGTGTTTGATAGCGTGATCCCTAACTTGCATAGTGTGACTGATAAATTATCAAAAAATTTAAGATCGAATTCCAAAAATTGGCTATAAATTCATAATTATCTTTGAATATGTTACGAGAATAATCGTGACATTTTGCGGCTCTGGACCTGCGAACCTATGATGAATATGTGGGGCTTTCCTATGAATTTGCAACTATCATGAAATCGAATTTCGGGAGCAATTAAATGTCCTGTTTTCCTCTTCAGCTATGCGGCGGCGTCGTGAGATGTTTTATTTGTAAAAAAGGGGCTATGACGAAAGAGGAATAACTCTCCACCATTATCATTATTGCGCCACTGAACTTGAGCGTGACAGTGAATCCCGTTCTTTCATAAATTTTGGGAAGGAAATCACTTTTTCGAGAATAGGTCTGGGGCTNAAATTTTCTTACGAGTAACAACAGTTATTACCAGCCACCGAATGTTTTATTTTACCTTTCGAAAATGAAGGTTCGTACGCAATTATCGCCGACATCTGGTTTATCGTTTCCAAATCCCCGAATCTGTGTGATATTCGAAAATCGAGAACTTCTTCCCGTTCATTCCCGAAGACAATTTTTAAGTTTGGTAAATTTTAAATGGAAAATGCTTTTTAGTTATCTATCTATAAAAGTAAGTGCATCTGGACATAAATATGGTCTCGATCTCGGCCTGAAATAAAGTCTTGTTAAAGAATTAGCTCGAACGCTCGGTGTTTAACCCCCTGCCATACGCCGAAAGTTTGGCTTTCAGGGTATTAATGTAAATAAGTTTCGATCATATGAGCGATGGAAATAAACTTAGGAACGATGATCAGTATGTTAAAGAAAATTTCGCCATATTTGAAAGTTCGCAAAGATGGCGGAATTACATCCCGAAGATCGCTCGATTGAGAGGAGAATTCGCGAAGAACATTCTCGTCCCCGAATTTTCAGACGGATCAGCGATGTGTAAGGTGCTAAGCAGCATCACCTCATCATTTGTTTTATCGCGAGGGGAATGTCCTAATCGTTGGCACATGGTGAATTGGATTCGGATCAAGGAAAGTGGGAGCTGTTGCAGAAGAGCAATCCCAACATTTTACTTCGTTTTCATTTAAGCTCTTTTTCAGACGGGCGACATTTCCTTCTCAGCTTCTGTTCATGTCACTCGCGCTCCTTTCACTATTTCTCTTGGAATCCCTCCCGCAGAGCCGCAAGCTTCTCCCGAAAACTTTCGCTTGGCGAAATTTAGCATTCCTCCTACAAATTTCCCTTCCCCAGTCCTTGACACGTGCGAAGGTCTGCCTAGGTTGTCAACCCCCAGATATCGGAGACGCAAATTTTCTACTAATCTTTCTCAGTGGGTAAGAAAAGGATGCCCTCAGTTTAACTATCGTAACAAGAAAGCTAATTTATCCTTCTTACTTATTCTTCTTGACAGAATGCAGACGTTGGTGTCGCAATTCCAATAGAGAGGGAGTGAAAGTGAAGCAGGAAGTTGCGTGTGGTCAGCGGAACCTCTCGTCGACTTGGGCTTTGTCTATTGCTTCTATTATAATGGAGGTGCTATGGTTGAGAGAGTTATTAATTGTTAGTGAAGGAACCCGAAGAATGCGGACCAATTATACTTTTCTCATAAATTGGAATATTGCGTCCAGTTATTCATCCAGTGAGTTGGATATCTGACATAGAAGATTCATTGGACCTGGAAATTGCGTAATTATGGGAAATTTCAGGGGAAGAAATGAATTATAAAGGAAGATAGTCTCTCTGGAGTAACTTAATGGAATTTTGTATTTATTTTTATTTATTTTTCCAATCTCTTTAATTGTCATTGAAGTTTATGTGGAATTGGGAATTGCGACTTATTCCGGATGAGTTTACAGAATTAATTCATGGCCACAAAACGTAATCAAAATTATCGATTTACACGTATTTATGTGTTATTTATATATTTATAATAAGGAAACTACTTTAGTGGCAATCATATTGTCAAACTTCTGAAAGTTTGATTTAATTTCTAATTACCGAGTAAAACGTAATACTTCATTGTGGAAAGTTGAAATATTTTCCTTATTATTTTAGAATTTCATCAAGTCTTTACACTTTGAAGCTGATGAAAGCTATGCAAAACAGAAAAGAATTCCTGGATATGGAAATCAACCACATCGCTACTACAGAATCTATCGAAATAAAGCACATGGTACACACATACTCTATGGGTACACATGCTGATTATCGTAACTTCTTCTTCTTAGTCTTATTCCCATCTCTTCTGGTCGCCTGATGATTTGTTGATTATTAATGGTGATTAATTTTGGCTTTAATATTTACGGCCGAATTGCAATTGCAACCCTTACTAAGGTTGGGTTCCAACCGGAAATATAACCCGGGATAGCGGACAAAAAGCGAACTCGCCACCCTACTACCCATAGTGTTCGAAAGCCACGCGGATTACCGTAATACATATATACTTTCAAAAGTATCGATTATACAAATAAATGCGAAATTTTGTGAGACAATGAATGTCTATTATAGAACATATAAAGAAAAAATAGTAGCTGTGTGGTTATAGTTCCGAAAATAAAGTTGGAGACTAGTTTGAAATTCAGAACAACCAAATTTTAAAAAGTCGCGAAGGAAATTAACTTCTGACGAATAATTTCTTTCCATTTTCACTCATATTAACGATAAATCAAATGGGAGCAAACTTTAGACATGGCTCGTAATCCACGCCTTTCTACCATTTATATCAGTTTCGTACTTATTAGCGTGATTGTAAAGTTAATGACAAACACACTGGAAAATATGTTCATACCGATTCGCTTTCGTTTGTCAGAAACGTGTCTCTTAAAACTGGATCTTGCGCTAATTTTAGCGGAGTTGATATAATAGGGTACTGTCTTACAGCGAGCTTTATGTAAATGATGTCAATTTTAATCTTGACTGGAGGCAAGGATGACAATCTATTCAGGAAATCGGGGACTTCCGGATTCTGACGTCAGCGGGTTCAGTTCTTTATCATGTACCAATGTTTGTAAACGTTAGGCCGCGAAACAGTTAGAGTCGGTTTTAAAATTTACCGAGTGATATTTTTTGTGATTTCCTTTCGAAGGGAACGAAAGTGATGAGAACGTCATGCGATACAATTTTAGCCAAAGCGTCCTCAGGAATAGTCGCTTGAAGAAGCGATCTAAGTCAGCTAAGTCGGTGCTATTACTTCTTATTGATTGTCCATTGCATGATTATAGAGAAGGGTTGACCGACATACGGCCAAAATGTGGCCCGTTTAATGTTTTAAGCTAATCTCCTCGAAGTCTGGCAAAATAAATTTCGGCCTTAGAAACTTAGAAAAAATAAGTGTAGCATATCGACGTGTATTTAAACGAATATATTATATGTAATATATTCGTTTAAATTATCCAAGTTTGATCTAAAACGTAATGAGATTGGTATAATGAATAGTTTATAATGACAACCAGTGATAGAAGCTGTCGATCAATTATTGGTAGCAGGACCGGCCAAGAGGGGTTCCAAGGATACTCAGCATCCGTCTGAGAGAGCCCCAATTTACGAGGATTACTTTTTATTTTGCAGATTGCAAACAATGTATCTATAAGAAATTTCATTACATTCAATAATTTCTTTATTTATTAAAAATTACTTATCACATAATCAGAGGAAGGAAAAAAAAGGGTTTCTCTGGATGGCCAAATGGGTAGTGTGTTCCCATTTGGTAAGAACAGTTCCTGATTTGATTGCTGGTGGGGACCAATATGTGCAAAATATCCTCAGACATCCAAGGCTTTTTAAAAATACTATTACAAGGAAGGGGACCAAATAAGCATTTGCATCCAGACCCCTTCGGTTGAAAACCACCCCTGATTGGAATAATTTTATGAATATTTCGACACAAAAATTAAAAGTTTCAATTTTTAAAACTGTTTAACATTTTACATTCTCATATGAACCTTTTTAATAACTGTAACTATCTTGAAATATACCACTTATATTTTATTGCTTTTGAAAATTTTCCACAAAGAATGGCAATTCCTGAGAATCAAGTACTGCTAATTAAGATAACATACTAGCTGCACAGGTACTCCTGCATCCTCTTTCTTTTATTAAACTTTATCTGGTGAAATTTCAATAGAGTATTTAGTTTTATTGGTGCATGGAAAAACCCTATCTGCCATATCCATCTAAGATGTTGCATAGATATAGTAATAAAATTGGATTTTATAATTGCACATACCCAATGTTGTTTAGAGCAATATGCCAATATTATTCAGTTCAGTATAGTATACATTTGAAAAGTTAATCAGTTATCTGTGTTTATCACTTTAGTATGAAAGACTTTAAACCAACTTTTTTAAATTCAAAAAAAAAATTTCCTTTGGAAAAGTTGAGTAGTGGTACTATACCATAGTCACTTACATTTTGAAAGTTATAAGTTTCCTTTGATAATTAGGTATCTTTTGATACTTTCAATGGTAATACCATTATGTTTCCAAATTTTTCCTTCTCAGGAAAGAAAAATAATTATTCTCTTAGTCTCATTTCTCTTTTTATATTCATCAAATGTCTAATAAATTTCTATCTTTTATTTACATTCTCAAACTAATTAAATTGAACCTATATGCAATTTTATCCATTTTCAATAAGTATCCACTGCCCTATGGCATGAAGGCTTCACAGTGATGAAATCTAGTAATACTCTCCATTTCTGGAAGATAAATTCAAAAGAAAAATTGCCATAGTGTCATGACTATAAATCTTGAAAGAAATTTATAAATATAAGTAAAAATGTAAACTGATTTTTTTCTCTCTTTTTTGCAGCATGTTTTTTGGAAATCTGTTTGTCTATTTCCAATTCCAAGGAAAAACAAAAATTGATGCAGATACTCGCCTTCTTGTCTTCATCGTGTTAACAGTATTAGCAGGAGTGGGAATTATATTTCTGTTAGTCCTTCGCACTTCAGTTTCAAGTGACTCTCATGATAGCATAGCTGCTGTTGAGGATGTTCCTCCCCTGGGACCACTTCAAGCATTAAAGAATTCTTTTGCATTATTTTTTACCAAAGATATGGCACTTCTTAGTTTGGCCTTCTTCTATACAGGTTAGATATATTTACATGTCACTAACCATTTTAACTATTAGACCTTATAACTAAATGTAAGAGGGCATCATATCTGTTTAGATATTTATTTAATGTTTATCCTTTAGCTTTCACTGGAATGACAATTAATTATATTATGGTAATTTCAGTTAGGATGAATTAAATTATAAATTTTGCTTGTCTAAATTGGTGTCCTGATGAATGATACTAAATAAATTATTAAATGCAATGCAATGCAATGCTAATGATGCAATGAATCCAATCTGAAATGTTTAGAAATTATGACTGATGTAAATATGATGATAGTCTATGCATGTCATGTTCCAAATTTTTATAAATCACAATGATCTAAAAATAAGAAATTTATCTTAGAATGAGAATTTTTATACAGTGGATTTGGTTGCTTTTGGGTGACTTAATTGGTATACCATTATAAGTAACCTCAAGTAATAAATTCTATATTTTTTTCTATTTAACCCAATATTTGATAGAATTCAATTATTTATTTGCCAGTATTGTTGTCATTTTCTGTAGCAGTGAATTGCATTTTGAAATGTTTTCAAACAAGAAATATATTCACAATTACTTGATTGTCATATATATTCCATAATATTTACATATTTACAATTCTCTCTTTAAATATAAACGAATAAATATCTGGATAAATTATTCTTGTATCTTAATGTTTATTACAATGTTTTATCATTTAGTTATAAATGTCAATATTTTGCCATTGTAAGTGATATGTTTTATGGTTAACATTATTTTATTACAAATATTGAATTGGTTGAAATAATCTGAAGAGAATAATAAGCAATACATATCTCTATTCCAAAATTTATATTCTTTCTAATAAAAATATGAATAAAAATGGAAGTTTGGTTAAGAATTCTGAGGCCTAACTGCCTTATCAGTACATTAAGGTTGGGATCAGTGGAGTATATGACCAACATCCTAACCAAAATTGAAAAGGAGTTTTTTTTGCCAAAGTCATTGTAAACTTATTATTCTCAAAAAAAGAATATTTCTCCACTTAAAGTGACACCTATGTATGCTACTTCTCTGAATCTCCCATAAACTCACCCTTATTAATTTATTCAAATTATAAAGTAATTTCTGACTGAATACACTTCACATAAATTTACAAGTCTAAAATTATAGATATGTGAGCCAAAAATTCCCTGGGTGTACATCGCTAGTTATTCCCTTTCACTGCAGTATGTGTACATTTCCTTATTGAATGTATATTAAATTTCTATTTGCAGGTTTAGAATTATCTTTCTACAGTGGAGTTTACAGTCCAAGTGTAGGTTTTACCAAGCAATTCGGAGCAAATGCTAAGCAGCTGGTAGGATTATCAGGAATATTCATTGGGCTGGGAGAAGTTTTTGGTATGTTGGTAGTTTTATTATCTCAACTAAATCTCAAAACTTGTATTTCTAACGTCCCAGGAACATGCAATCTGATGATGCATCTATATTTTCTCTTTTTGAACAATTTGAAAACCAGGGTTCACCATATTTATGATATATTAAATAAATATTCAAGTCATATGATTATTCATTAAATAGATCAGCGTTTAATGAATTATACCTGAATCATTATTTACTACTTACTAAAACATTCTTTCAGAAACAGATGTGTGTAAAAATAATGGTATTGTTTTCTACTGTCATGATTACTTTATTTCTGTTATGTTGCATATTTAACACCTTTAATTACGTTCAGCAATAGAGTAAAAAACCATAGCATTAATTTTTACATTTAATTTGTTGGTCTCTTCCTAAAATTCTATTTGCATTTCTGAAAGCTTAAATAATTCATGCATACAATTTTGATGTCTGAAACTTAACCATTGAAATTCCTTGCATTGAAAAGTTCAAGGAATCAAAGAATAAAATTGGACTTTCTCTATGAATACAGTTAAATTTAATTTTCTTGTTGTAATTTCTTTTAACAATGAAATTGATTCTACTAAAATTACAAAATGCATATCAGTAAAGTCTCTTCGAATGAAAAATATTTTAAAATGTTGCTTATGTTAACAAAATTTATGAATACTCGTACTTTTAATTAATGAAGACATCAATTTTAACATGTTGGCCCTAAACATTTATATACCTAAGTTTTAGAGAAAAAGATTTATAATAAGCATGTTTTAATTGGGAAAAAAATTGTTACTGATTTTATTTTAACCTGTTTTTGGTAAGCCTTCTCTAGACATGATTTCTTGATATCACCATGATTTCAGGTTCATTTTGATTTTACTCATGTTTTAAAATCTTTTTCAGTACAGTTTCTAGTTAACTCTGACAGTTAAGGTTTATCTTAGAAAAATTACATTTTTGAGATATATAGGAGATATGTTGAGACATGTTGCAAGTGACTGCAGACCCTGTCATTTTTGTCAAGAAAGGTAATAGCAATGCTTAATAATGATGTTCATTTTCATCATGTATTATTGTATGCTGTTAAATGTTTTTCATTGGGTTATTTTGTTGCTATTAAGTAGAAGTCCTACACTAAAATCGTTTTTGCACAGAGAGGGAATCAAGCAGAAACAAAATCTCTCCCCATTTCTTCTTTAAAGCTTTAGGTAGCTAATAATGAAGTGTATGAGAATCTAACTTGCCCTTTGGGCTGATTATCACAGATTATGGACTGTTAATTACTTTAAAACATGAATTAACTGCTGCCATGAGGCTATTAAGGTGAACTGCTTTGTGCAAAACAAGGAGTCTCTAAGTGGCAATAAAGAGTAACTGAATTGAGATTCCATATTTTGGTAAATTATCTTGATATATGTTTTCAACATGATGAAATTGATCAGGGAGGCATTTTGCTCTAATAACACATCATTAAAATGTATTCCTTTTTCTAATCTCACTTTAAATTGTAAAGGCAAATATAGACTCAGGTCCAATCATGAAAATGGCAATCAGCCATATTTTATCTTTCATTACCAAGAAATACATCTAGAGCTTTAGATGACAGTTAAACTATTAATGAAAACATGAGACATTTTTGAAGAACTGAAAACTATTTATGGAATATGATGAGAATTTTTGTTGTATAAGTATAATAATGTATCTGTTTCCACTAAGACCAGAGATCTTTAAAAATATAAATCCATTTATTGCTGTTTTTCTAGATTAATTTTCATCTTATAAATACATTCATTTGTAGGTTGAATAAAAACATCCAAATTAATCCTAATACCATTTGGATATGAAGTATTCAGTTCCATTATGAGTAGCAAATTCATTGGAAATAGCTTATGGTATGCAAAAATTAGGAAACTTATTTTTATAGTGAGTGAGGAAACATGGGCTGATATTGATGACAAATTTTTAACTCACCCCAACAGGAGGAATGTCTTTTGGTATTCTGGGAAAGAAGACCATCCGCTGGGGTCGGGATCCAATTTTCATGATTGGCTTCCTTGTGCATGTCTTGACCTTTGTTCTCATCTTCATCAATCTTCCAAATAACTCTCCCTTCTCTGATACTGATGATTTGTCTTACATCAAGAGCAAGTAAGTAATAATTGCAAAATCTGAAAGAATGTAGAATTCTAATGAAAACTTATCTATTCATTCTTCTTAATTCTTAAATTCTATAAGTCCTGAATTTACACCAGAACCAATTGATATCATCATAATCTTAAATCATTGTAAATAAAAGTATTGGATTAATATACTATTGGACTGAGCTGTCATTCATCGATAAGAATAAAATTTGCTTAGTAAAAAATTAAGATTTATGATGAAAAAATATCAAGGAGAAGGGACTGGCCAGATGTGGAATATTAATATTCCACAATAACAATTGTTATATCATATATTGTTATAGCATTAATCCTCTGAAAGTTTTTTGCTACATCTTATAAATACAATTTATAAAGTTTATGAAGCATTAAAATTTTTTGGTAGTATTTGGTGAAACTAATCCATGATGACATTATGTAAAGATAAACACTTGTTGAGTTCTAAAAAAATGAGTAGAACTCACCAAGTGTTTTTATTTATAGTGTCTTTATGAAGCATATTTTACTTAGATAATAGCCAATACTGAAAATTAATAATTTCTGTATCACTTAAACTTTCAAAATTTAGTGTTGAAAACTGCAAAATGAAAGACATAAAACACTTGTAAGATTATTGCGTGTCCAGTGAAATTGGAAGCTTTTGGCCCCTTTACAGACTTGCACAGAAGTGAAATTTTAGTGTAGTTGAGTGTAACTGTCTAGAACAGCTTGCAGCAATTATCTTTGGTGGACAAAAGGTCAATATTGCTGTACAGTCAAGCTATTGCTTACAGCTTCTCCATTCTTTCCAAAAGGGACCTTCCCTTCTATCCATTGTCATTCTTCACTGACAGGGTCTATGAGCTATCAATTCCATTGTACTTTTGATTCTCTGTCACTTATCTCAATTTAATCTTTTTTAATATAATTATGTTAATATGCTTTTCTTGTATTTTCAGTGCCTATTTGGCAATGTTATGTAGTTTCTTTCTGGGATTTGGTGACAGTTGTTTCAATACTCAGATTTATTCCATCCTGGGTGGAATATATGCTGATGACAGTGCCCCAGCTTTTGCTCTTTTCAAATTTGTACAGGTAAGAATATTTTGTAGTGAGAAATTTCATTTTCTTTGTGAGAATATTTAAAGTGTGATAATTAAGTAAGTAAAAGAGATGAGTATAATGTTACTTTAGTATGGAGCTGTTATTATTGACAAATAGTTGGTTAGAAAGAAGGGTTATCTACATCAGTGCCTTCCAAGCCTTTTTTCAGTATGTGACAGGGAATAGAGGAATAGATATTTGAGAAGAGAGAAATGACATGTTTAACCCTGTAGTTATGAAATAAAATTGAAATAACTCACTACTTCTTCCTTCTTTTTGTGGAACCTTACAACAATATTCAAATTAATTGATATTAATATCAGAATGTTACAGTTTCCACAAAAATGTTTCCACAATTATTTCTAATGTTACATTATTGTCAGTTAAAAATTTACAAATTGCTATTTTTGACTTGAAAGTGAAATTATAACATCAAAACTAGTTATGTAAAAAAATATGTGGATATTGCAATACTTTGAGATTGATTGATGTAACACTTAATTAATAATTTACATTAAAAAGAATATATTTGCAATGATTAATAGAATTTCTTGTAAGATTTGTTAAAAGAAAAGTAATTCTTTTGCTATTGATTGTCTTATTAACAGAAAAAACAATTGTTGAAACATTAAATGAATTTCATCCACTCTTGAAATTATGAAATAAACTTAGAATTCCAGCTATCTATGCCTTATGCATGTAATCTGCATTTCAGAGGCATATTTCTTAGATTTGTTTCTGGTAAACCTCTGAAAGTTCATATATGTTTATTAAACATAAGACGATGGAAAACAGTAATACTGTTTTTTGTATGAGTAAAATTGACTTTGATGATTCAAAATTCCTCAGACCAGTTATATTGTTGTTATAACTTCTTTAATTGATACTATCCAAAAGTTTATGAAAAAGTTAGTTTATGTGGGTAGATTCATCTAAAATATTATAATTAAGAGTTTGGAAAATTTCACAGCTAAATCTTAAGCATAAATTATTCAAGGACTGTGCATCCATTTAAGATAAATATTGCTGTAGATTCATTGCGTAGGCTAACTTAAGGTTATATTGCCAATGCCAGCAATGAGAACATAATGTCTTTGAAGTTTTAAGTTTGTCATTATAAGTATATATATTTTAACTGAATAGAATTTTTATCACTTCATTGAATTCGACAATTTTTTTTATTCTTTTCAGTCTGTGGCAGCTGCAGCAAGTTTTTTCTATAGCAGTCACGTGGGACTCCATGCTCAATTAGCCATTTTGGTAGCAACTGCCTGTGTAGGCACTCTGTCTTTCTGTCTTGTTGAGTGGAGTACTTATACAAAAGATAAGCAGAAAAACAAGAATGAAATGGATAATTCTTGTGTTCAAGGATCTCATGCTGGATTGGCATAAGAGTTTGAATAGATTTCTCATCAAAAGCTGTTTTCTACCTTAAAAACTTCCAAGAAAAAAGTGGTTGTCATTGAAAATAAGAATGTTTAGAATTACTATTTTTATATCTACTTTATGAGGAAAACAGGGGCAGCTTTAAATTGGATCAGAAGATTTGGACTTCTAAATGAAATCACATGACCCATGTTTTTCATATTTTGTGATTCTGGAAACAGGAAATGAATAGAGGTCCAATTGGCACTAGTCAAATACAAAGATAAAAGATGGTATCATACAAAGAGACTTCAGATATTCCACACTTTATAAAAAGTACTTAAGATTGTGTATGAATGTGAATACTGTGAGAATCATGAATAATAATGTTCTTTTAAATAACATGAATGCCTCATGGGGTTTGATTAGTGTTGGAATTCAGATGAGCTAGAAAGGTTTCTATTGAGTGAACTGGAAGTTGTATGTATTTTAATTTCTGTTAATGTAAATATGAAATAATTTGCTTTTTAGGTATGGTGCTGCTGGGAATTATAGAAAATTTCTTTAAAATATTTTAAATTTTGCATATTTTTTAATTCATNAATGTATCAGATTGACAACTGGGCTGTGGTTAAAGAGACCAAAATAAGGATATGTTCTTAAACGAAGAGAGATGAAAAGTAGTACAGGGTTATAGTTATTTAACTTTGGAGGGATAGTCAGCTTGATAGAATAGACGAAAGTATTTCATTATGATTGTTTGAATTTTTTACGTTCACTGTTCAAACCAAGATGAAATATGAATTAAAGTGATTTTGATAATTAATTACCGCCTAACATGATTCTCAGATCCCTAAAGACTTACATAAAATCAAAGTAAATTCTGTTTATTCATTTGAGGTATATATACTGAAATATCTATTCCTTAAAATTTACTAACAAACATTTATTTCAATTCTAATCTGTTAAAAGTAGTTTTATAAAGACACATTCCTCTCTTAATAGCTAGGGATCAAAAATTATTTTTGTTCACTGTTATTTATTTTTATGTAAATTATTGTCTTGAAACAGAATTAATAGCTCTTTCAATTAAAATGCAATTTAATATCTGCTGATGCAAATTAAATAACTTGTGGTAGATGATGCACATATGTGGGTCATCCAAAAAGTGAGTATTGAAGTGAAAGCTGTGAATATGTTAAAAGATGTCTTCCATGTCAATAGTTGGCTGTGTTACTTCCATTATCTAAGAAGTTGAGACAGTTATCTCTAAAATAACCAGTCCATGGACACTATTCATTAAAATTGATAGGTAAGAATTCCTGGAAATATTTATGACAACTATGTAATGTATGAAATCTTGTAGCTCACATTCAGAAATAGGTTTAAGTAAAGGGATCAGGTTGCTATAATAATGCATTCCATTGGTTTGCTTCCATCCCTCTTCTCTTCCTCATTCTTCTGCCGTAAAGGTTTTTCCTGTGACATCTCACACTGCTCATCTGAGTGCCATAACCTTTCACAGGAATTCTATTGTGCTGTTATTGTAAATCTTTGTAAATTTTAATGAGTCATCTAACAACTTATGGAATAATATAATTGATGTAAGGTTTTTATGTCTGTTGTTTTATCATCACATTCCTACTAAAGACTGCTCAAGAGTGTTATGATGAACAAATGTAATGTTATATATTTTTATGTATATTTTATAATTGCATTAATAAAGAAATAAATTAAGTTACATAAAGAATATTATGTTGTTTCATTCAATGAAAATGCTTTAAAATGCTGGGGAAAATGAATCAGCATGCATATCATTGTTTTTCATTTTGACACTTTCAGAATATGATTCCAATATAAATCAATACGTATATAATTTCAATATAAGGAATAACTGAAAATAAGATTAAATGCAAGTAACAGTAAACATTATTTCAAGCAGAAATCACTCAAAATTACCACCTAAATACTTTTTTGCAGAACATGATTCAGATGGAGATTAGCTAAACTGTCATAAACTATGATTTAATCCTCTTAGTGCTATCCTTCTTCCTGGGGTACTGGCGAGAAATGCGTAGGGTTTTTTTAATAAAATGTAGCAATTGGGGGGAAAAAAACAATATAAAGCTATTTGTTTATATATCTATATGCATTTAAATGAATT